>SJYC01023805.1:0-13856 GCA_006408675.1 Madoqua kirkii
TCCAGCCAAGCTCATTTATTATATATTGTCTATGTATGTATGTATTATCTGCTATAATGGCAGAACTGAGTAGTCATTATCTTCTGGTCCACTACAACAAAGGCTTGCTGATCGCTTATCTAGACCATTCAAACAGCTTTTTTATTAATCTCTTGGCTTCTATCTTTGAGCACAATAATCTGCTCTGCACATGGTCAACAAAGTAATTTTTCAAAAATGTAAATAAGGTCATTTTGCTCTCCTGTTTAAATTCTCCAGTGGCTTTCTGCTGAACTTGGGATAAATTTAATACTCCTTATCATGACTTATGAGGCCTTACATGATCTAACCTTGCATACCTAGAGATTCTGCTTCTTGTACCATCCTCTCCTTCATCCATTAAAATCTAGCATGTTGATACTCCATCAATTTCTAAAGTATGACAAAATGTCAGACTTACTCTTCATGAAGCCTTTGCCCACTTCTTCTTCTGACTAGAAGGTACTTATCTGATCATTGATCAAGAGATGTTTTCTTATACTTCAGTTTGCAGCATCAAATGTGACCTTGTCTCATCTATTAATATATAAATTTCACCACTCTCCCCATCTCTATCATATTACCTTCTTTTATTGTAAATTTTACATTAATTATTATCATTGCCTCAATCATACATTAAGTTGCAGTTAGCTTAAGCAGATAAACAGTCTGTGTACCTCTAATGTTTCTGACAACTGCTGCTATTAACAGTTGTTAAATGAATGATCTCACATTACTATTTCATTGCTTATATTACTATTGCTAAGGCCCTGAATTAGATACTATGGTATGACCTTTACTGTAAGCAGGGAAAAATGATACAAAGATGGATATTTCCAGGAATCTAAAGTCTATCTTCCCTGATGGCTCAATGGTAAAGAATCTGCTTGCCAATGCAAGAGACACAGGTTCCATCCCTGGTCTGGGAAGATCCCATATGCTGTGGAGCAACTAAGCTGGCACACCATGACTACTGACTATGTAGCCTGTGCTCTAGAGCCTGGGAGCCACAACTACTGAGCTCGTGCACCACAGCTATTGACCCATGCGCCCTAGAGCCTGTGTTCCTCAATGGGAGAGGCCACCTCAACGAGAAGCCCACACACTGCAACCAGGACTTACTCTCTGCAACTAGAGAAAAACCTACACAGCAACAAAGACCTAGCACAGTCAAAAATAAAGAAAGAAAATTTAAAAATACATAAAGTCTGTCTGAGAAAAATGTGCCTGCCAAACTCTAAAATCAGTAAGTCACACAATAAAGGGGCTGCATGGCTTTAGGGATAAGACTTTTGGAGTCAGACTGCAGAAGTCTGATGCCCAGTGGCACCAAGTATTAGCTTTGTGATCTAGGACAATTGATGTGACTTTTTTGTGCTCAATTATTACATCTCTAGAATGGAGGAAAAAGTATTTTCTCATGGATGTTTTGTAGATTAATTGTGTTAATAAACATAAAAATGTTAGTTCTGGCACATAAGAAAAACTGTGTCAATGTCTGTTGAGTAAGAAATGGAGTTGCTAAAAGTCCATTATGGGTACCTAGTCCAGGAAGTCTTGCCTACACTAACAGCTTGTTGTTTATTCAAGGACTCTAAGAAAGTTTTCCAATAAAAATGCATTGCGATTAACAGTGTTTCTAGGGAGATGAATATGTTGCAAAGAAAAGTTAGGAGGGAGATCCACAGTTAAAGGAAGAGTGGCTCCTGCATTGGTTCAAAGAAAAAGTAATGAGAGGCAAAAGTGGAAGGATGAGGCAGGAAAGCAGAGGGCTTCAGAGCTGGAGTTAATCATATCTGAGTGTGAATCAGGGATGTCTTCCCTATTGTGCAATCAAGAGCAAGTGCTCTCTGAATCTTCTCACTTTCTTCACTTCAGCTATCTTCTCTATGGTGCCACTTAGAGGGTTAAATGATAATTTGCAGAAAATGCTTCATGTAGTTCTAATTGAAAATATATGACAAGAATGGTGGTATTGGTGGGGGTACTTGATAGTATCCTTATTACTATCATTGTCTTATCATATGAATAATATTGGGGAGGTAGATGAAAGGATTTGGCAACTCATTAGCTAGAGAGTGTCATAGAGAAAGGCACATATAAGTCAGGTTTAACATTTCCAGACTACATCCCACGAGGAAAGTGGTCCTGTTAATTGAGATAGAAAACCAGGAAAGGGAAACGATTTTGAGAGAGACTTCCATGGAGCCACATCTTGAAATACAGAGTAGAGACTTAGCCAGTAGATAAAATTTGGGGATTTCTTTTCTTGGATGATGAGGGAGGAAACTCATGTCCCATCATGAAAGAGGAGAGAAATAGGAAAAACAAAACAGGCTTTAGGAGAAGGATTATGTTAAAAGAGTAGCAGAAAAATAGGTAAGAGTGGAGAACAAGGAGTACAGGAGCAAGGTTAAGGAGTAGACAAGAATGAAGTGCACTGTTTTTGAAAGTCATGGAGAGTTTGTGGAAGGAAGCAGTGATCAGCAGAGAGGTTGCAGAGGATAAGACTGAGGATACTCTGTGGAGATGCCAGAATTCATGATGGACACCTGATAGTCTACTGAGTGAACTGTACGTGGGAAGTCATGTCCACTAAGACTATAGAGTTTGAAAATAACTGCCTAGTAAGAAAGACATATTTAGGCATTTATCATCATTTAATGTAATTATCATGAAAGAACTGCGGTTTAACACTCCTAGAGTAAGCAAGTTTCTATTTTTGAAGAGATGGCCATCAAAGATTCTTCTAGAAGTTAGGTATGCTTGAGGATTAAATTATCAGGTTTATAAGTGGTCTGAACTTGAGTATTCTGAAATGGAACTTGACTCTGGTGAGAGGGCAAAGCAGAAAAGAATTTTGTCTTCATCAGTTATTAGCCAGATAACTCAGTAAGTTGCCTAACCTTTATGAGCCCCTTTCGCCATCTAAAAATTGGAATCCTATCATTTCCTTCTTGGCAGGCATGAAAATAAAGCACACCAAATTTTTGAATGCTGGCATAGATGAAAGGTTGTTTTTATCTGCCTTTCTGGGCTCTCAGCAAGCCTCTTGCCTGGGTACATTGTTTTTACATATAAGGTAAAGTTAGTTAGACTAAAGTCAGTTCTGTGAAGGCCAAGACTCACTGATAAGAAACATTTTGATTAATGTCCCAGTTTCTACTAATGGCACAACTCTCCTTCCAGAGACTCATCTTCAAAGCTTTGTCATCTTTTACTTGTCCTCTTCAGAATAATAATTGTCTAATTTGCAATTGTTCATAATGCAAGTTAAGAGTCAGAAAGTATGGATTCAAATCCTGCCTTCACTCATCACTACTTATGAGAGGTTGTACAAGTTGTTAAACCTCTTGGAATCTCCATTTCCTCATTGGAAAGATATAGGTGACATTTCTACTCATGATTATAGCTTAGTGATAATAATGCATAGTGCTTAGTCCAGGGCTTGGCACATAGTGCTGTTGTGCAATTGTTATGTCGTGTCTGATTCTGTGATACTCCATGGACTGCAGCTGGCCAGGCTTCCCTGTCCTCTACTATCTCCCAGAGTTTGCTCAAGTTCATGTCCGTTGAGTCAGTGATGCCATCTAAACATCTCATCCTCTGCCACCCTCTTCTCCTTTGCCTTCCCTCTTTTCCAATATCAGAGTCTTTTCCAATGAGTCAACTCTTTATAACTCTTTATAGGCAGTCAAAGTAGTAGAGCTTCAGCTTTAATATCAGTCCATCCAATGAATATTCAGGATTGATTTCCTTTAGGATTGACTGGTTTAATCTCCTTGCAGTCCAAGGGGGTCTCAACAGTCTTATCCAGCATCACAATTGAAAGCACCAATAAATTCAATAAATGTTAGTTACCATATTAATATTAGTATCATCATATATTAAGATTTTCCCATGATATCTTGCTCCTCATTCTCCTCTGTGCTCAACTATAACTTACATAGACTTTTCTAATAAATTACTAAACATATGTCCATCCTTAATTCACCATTTCAACTGATCACCCCTGCCAACTTGCTGGTGTACTCGACTTTGAAGCACAGTGCTGTTAATATCATTATACTGTTAACTACCCTTGGTTTCCTGTAAGATATGTAGCAATTTTAGGATAGCATTTATTGCTCTCCTCTATGATTCTTTGTCTTTCTAACTTTACTTTCTTCTGTTCCATTTTCTGGGTCTGATGCTGACACTGTGTGAACTACTCATTCCTCTGAGAATTGCCAGTTCTCTACTCTGTAAATGAGAACACTGAACATAATCATTAAATCTACTTTCTCATACTAACTGGAGATCAAAATAAATCTGGGCCTGTTCTCATGTGGAATTATCCTAGAAGGACATATGCCGTGCATCTTTATTGTATTCTTTTTTTAAAATCAAAGTTTATATTACTGAGGACCATAATTACTTTCAGAAACATCTCTTGTCCTTGTACTGAAACTATATTAGGAAAACACTGGGAAAGAAATACAATCATTTCAAGATAATTCACATTTTAATGGCTCTATTAAACACTACATTAATAGCTTATTTAAATTGATTTGCACACTTGAAGACATGTTTTTAAATGAGAAAAATGTGTTTGACTGCTTTCTGACATTGAGGAGAATGTTTCATATAGGAGCAAATGATTCTTTATGCTGATAAATGTGTTGATTTATACAAATAGTAAGAAATTATAATCAATGTAGAGGAATCATCTATAAAATTTTTGAAACAAAATATCAAGTGCATTTTTTATTTTAAGATATATGCTGTTCACTATTTAAAGAATCTTCTAGTATTGGTGAGGGATAGAGAGTTCTGGCATGCTGCTGTCTATGGATTTGCAGAGTCAGGCATGACTTGGTAACTGAACAACAATAATAAAGTAACTACTAAAGAATTTAGAAAAAAATACAAAAATATTGGATATAGCTACTACAATTTTTAGTGGCCACTAGAATCAACTTTATCTTTTTAAAGTAGAGAAATATATGCAAACTTATGTTTTGTTTTCTAAAGATTAATCTGTACAGCTTTGTGTTAAAAATAGTTTATTCTGTGTTTTGAGGAGAAAAGAGAAACTTTCCTAGGATATGCAGTTTATGCTTGCATTTTTATCTAATCAGGAAAACAATTTTAATTAATTCAGACAGTTGCCTCTATGGTGTCTATGCCCTTTAGGGACTCTTTCATTACACATGCAAATGTGTTCCTAAAATAATGAGAATGTCATTATCTTGCTTTATTCATTTAGGTGGTCAGGAAGAGAACAAAAAAATCATTTGGTGGTGAGGTAATTCTTTAATATACGGTAATGGCATTAACTTTGGTATTTCTCTGTCTCATTTTCTTGATCATTCTCAAACAGTGCTCACCTGTGCAAGATAGTGAAGGTGATGAGGGCAAGGATGCCAAGAAAACAGGAACTGAGAATCTTTATATTTCACACTGTCAAAACGTAGATTGAGACGTACTTAAATTGTATTTGTTATAGAGTAAGTATCTGACAGTCTAAGCATGTAAATTGCATAAAAATACTAGTTTAAGAAACTAGGTATTTTAATAAAGAGTTTAATTTTTAACATTTTAATCAGGCTTCTAATATGAAATTTATTGCTATTACTCTTAGAAAAAGACACCCATAATGGAGATGAGTAACGTCTAGTGTATCGAGTCCCTTCAAGCCCACTGTGAGAATCTGTGGAAAAAATTTTTGTCACAAGGCAGAACTCCTTATGAAAAGTTACTCCAATGCAATGCTTCATACCTCATTTACACATTCATTTATTTGCTAAAAAATCCCTGTGTGCTTATCATGTGCCAGAGGGGGAAAACAAATATAGAAACTAGTCCAACAGAGTTCATGTTATCATAACAATCTAAGTAATGAGTGTACGAAGGAGAAAACCATACTTAGGTGTGGGAAGCAGAGTGTACAGAGCTTAAAGAGAGTATCACCCATTTGGGGAACTGCTACAGATTATTGAAACCTGGATATCAGCTAGAGACGATGCTGCAGAAATGCCTTGCATGCAGAACTTTGATTTTTTTTTTCCTATAGTGAGAGACAGACATTAAATATTGGAAAAAATTTACTGTGAAATAAAAGTTGCAGTGGAGCATAGGGCTATTTCAACCCAATTGTTCTCTTTCTAGCATACCTAATATAATCATCAAATTAAGCATGTCTCAGAAGGGATAGGCTACCCACTCCCTTATTCTGGCCTGGAGAATTCCATGGACTGTAATGTCCATGGTGTCGCAAAGAGTCGGATACGACTGATCTACTTTCACACACACACAAACCAAACACGTCATCTATTTCAAAACAGTAGCCTCTGCCCTTTATCCCTGGCTTCCTCACCCCACACCTGAATGGCTGCAGTCACGGTTATTTAATCTCTTTGATTAGTCTTAAGACTATTCTTCACATTATACCTGGACTAGTTGTCCTAAAGTTCTATGATTTTATAGGTCATGTGTATCCTTCACATCATGTCTGAATGTCTGTATATCAGGCAGCTTCACAATCTGTCCCTATTTAAGCTTTTGAGCCCCATCAGCTACCATTCTCCTAGAGTCTTTATGTGTCATCCACTCAAGTGTCCAATTTTCTTAAGCAACATTTGCTGTCATCCCTCCATTCTCATATAATGTATATGTGGTATTTATTCCATGGTGAATCCTTTCTCCCCATAAATAACTTTTTTCTTTCAAGCCTCAACTCAAGTATTGTCCCTATATGAAGTCTTTCTGATAGCCAAAGACAGACATGGTCCCTCTCTACTTGGAGGCCTCACAGTATTTACAATTTTCCTTAATTAAAGTGTGGTAATATTTTGTTGATATTTATATATCTGCCTCTCCCAACCACGGTACAGACTTCAAGGATACAGAAATCATATCTTCTAGTCTCCCCAGTTCCTGGTATAGTATCTGGCTCCTACTAGATGCTAAATAAATGTGAACAAAGTATATAGCACATAAAAATAAAACTTTACCTGTGTTATCAAGTGCTGGTTTTGTGAAGTATTATAATTACAGAGGGCTTTCCAGGTGGCTCAACTGTCCAGAATCCACCTGCAATGCAGGAGACATGGGTTCAGTCCCTGGCTCAAGAAGATCCCTGGAAGAATGAAATGGCAACCCACTCCAGTATTCTTGCCTGGGAAATTACATGGACAGAGGAGTCTGATGGGCTATAGTCATGGGTCACACAAGAGTCAGATATAACTTAGTGACTAAATAGCAGCATGATTGCAGGTGTAGAGACTGAGGCTCAGAGATATTTGATTTGCCCTTTGTTACATTGCTAGTAATTAGCTGAGCTGGGAATCAAAATCAGGCCTTCTAACAAAACATAAATTTTTCCAATCTTAATATAGTTTTCTTGGTAAATTAATGATATTCAGAAGAATGTTTAATGTTTATAAGAATTTATATTTAAAGCAGGGAATTTCTTTTTTCTTGGTATGAGCTAAGGTATTATTTTTATGATATGAGACTGCAATTAGTCTGATTGAGGATCAAGAATGAAACTTTGGAGTGTCCCTAAAGAATTAAGATGTTTACTGAATTTTAGCTGAATTATGGCCTTATTCTTACTTTCTTTCACTGCATGCGTGCTCAGTCATGTCTAACTCTTTGCAGCCACCAGGCTCCACTGTTGATGGGATCCACTGGAGTGCGTTGCCCTTCCTTTCTCCAGGCTGTCTGCCAGACCCAAGGCTGGAACCCGCATCTCCTGCAGCTTATTGCATTGGCAGGCAGATTCTTACCACTGAGCCACCTGAGAAGCCCAAAGAATTAAGATCTTTACTGAATTTTACCTGAATCAAGACCTTATTCTTACTTAAGGTTATCACTTTTTTTTTTTTTTCAAAAGGCATGATTTCCTCAAATTGAGCATAGGTGGCTTATACCTCCTTGTCAGACATACTGAGGGATTCAGAGTAACAAAAATTTTTAAATGTCAGAAATTGTTGGTTTTCCAAGTATATTTTTATTTGATAAGTGGATATCAGCACTACTTATCTTTCAGACACCAGAAAGCTTATAAAACTGGTCCACATCTCTTCTTTGAAATGGTTTCCCAGTCATGTCCATTGCATTTGGCTATTATTGTGGGGCATTTTTCAGTCTGTCCCCTTTAAAATTCTAAGAGAAAGAAACATTTGCAACACAAACAGAAAATCAGTTGACCATGCCTCTCTGTTGCTTAATGATACTTTGTTTAGAGGGAAAAGAGGAAAAGAAACACCTTTGACTGATTTTTTGTCTTTAGTTATCCTGACATTTTTAGTTCATTATAAAAATCAATTAAGTCTAACAAAAAAGGGAAACCCCCAATTTTGGCAGCATCATGCCAGTGAAACTTGTGGGTTAAGGTGGAAGTTTCTAAAACACCAGACCGTGAAGATTTAACATGTATCTCTAGCATATTCACTTTTATTTGATAAAGATTTAAACATAAATTTAAAACATTTTATAGAAGTAGGTGGGCTTTCCTGGTGACTGAAATGGTAAAGAATCTGTCTGCAATGCAGGAGACTCAGGTTCCATCTCTGGGTGGGGAAGATCCCCTGTAGTAAGAAATGGCAATACACTCCAGTATTTTCACCTGAAGGGTCCCATGGACAGGAGAAGCTGGTGGACTACAGTCCATGGGATTGCAAAGAGTCAGACACGACTGAGTGACTAACACACACACATAGAATTAAGCTGAATTTTTAGTCTATAAATAAAAAGAGAGGGGGAACAATAACAAAGCAAGTAACAAGTCAGCAAAAGATGTGCCAGAGAGAATTTTTCACAGAAGAAAATGATGGAAGGTAAAGTAGTAGGTCCAAGTGATGGGAAACTTAGTGAGTACTTTAACTAAAATTGTCAGACTTTAGAAGATGACTTTGCATATCCTTGTTTTACCCTTTATTTGGTTTAAGCCATTGCTGATAGTTTGGCTATCGTGATCATAAAATATTATGTTGAAATTTGGAAGTACAAATTTCCCCAATAGTGATAAACTGGTGCTAAAAGTATTTGATTCATCACAAGCATTTTTTATTGTTCTTAGAATTCACAAGCAAGAAAATAAAGCTAAGGTAAATTTGGTTTAATGCAGTGTAGTGATAAAAAGTACTATAGTGATGATCAAACAGTATAGCCGTGGTAAATAACATTTCATAAGGGAAAAAACCCACTCATTGAAATGAATTATTCAATAATTATGGGCATAATACACAGGATAACATTTCCTTTTGTGATAACAGCCTTTCTAAAGGCATCTATTAAAGCCAAACTAATAAAAACAACACAGGATTATAGAACCATACATTTGCAAAAAAATCTTTTAATTAAATTTCATAAGGGTGTGATGAATTAAAAGGCATATATTTGCATTTATTTTTCCTCAAAAAGCACACTTCAGTGAAGTGATTTTTGAAGAGGTTTTAACTAAGAAAGAATCTAAGATGGCAGAGAAATTAAATTCAAACAAAGAACCACTTCAGTTTCACTTGCCACTTCCATCATTTCTGTGATTTAAAAGCCTATTGATCTGGTGTTTATCTCCATCAAATTCCAGTTGTTTCAGAGATCTGATTTTGTTATTGAACTTACTCACTTGGCAAATGTCTAAAGGACAGCTCTACTAATGCAAGCCTCTTAATGAACAATTCTTGCTCTGTCTCTGTATTTGGAATCTGTTGAAATGGGAGGAAAAATGCAAATACACAGGGCCATATGGTGTCGAATATAGGTAATGCCTATGTGCATATTGGATTGAGCTTCTTTTGGTCAATCTTTTTCTTTCCTTTGACAGTCTGCAATAGCTGATTCAATTGGTAGAACCGATAGTCTATCAGTTGGAAGAAACCAGGATAAAACAGCAAGTGTGTTTACTTTACTTGCTAGTTTTAATTCCATTAAAAATAAAGAAAAGGCTAGTTACCTTGTTTTTTTGCATATTGTGAATGCATGAATTGAAACAAAATATAATAGACAATGTTATGGATAACACATTGGGATTAAATAGGTAAATACATTTGTGTTCCTTGCAGAGATATGATAGGACCTATTAACATGAAAATTGAGTTTACCTCTCTTAGATGTAAAGTGGATCCCTCTTAATTCACCAGTTACTTGGGAAAAAAAAAAAAAAAAAAAGCCAAAAGCCAAAGCCAGAAGAAAATGACCAGGAGAAGGAATCCAGAGGGCAGCATATAAAACACAACAGGCAGATGTGAGAACTTTCAACCTACATTAAAATATCATCTCCAAATATTCAGACTGCTGTCAACTCTGTCATCTATGTCCTTGGATTTGATCCATCAGAACTTTCTTCCTCTGGGGTGGAGTAGGGGAGAGAGTGGCACTGAATGAATAATCCCTAGAGGTAACAGTAAGACATGGCATTGACCTCTATTGGCATAACTTGTCTTTCCCTTTGCTTCTGACAAAGCTGTAAATCCTTTGTTCCTAATTTACAGATTTGAAATTCATGAGCTTTGCAACATCTTCACATCAGGACAAATAACCCCCCTACTGTTGAAATCACTTGCATAATTTATATCTTTCAAAATTGGAATTGCATCATTGCCTTCTGTGTAATTATCCTGTACTCAAGCCTTTCACCTCACTGAAAGGTCTTTATTTTTTCTTGATTCATAAGCATTTCTACATTTTCATCGGGCATATTTGTATATCCTGGGATATGACAGTATCTGTTCTTATCTGTATAATAGTATAGAATTTTAGCTATGTACAGATTATGTTCAAATTTAAAGTCAAACTGTTTGCAACTGTAACTTACATACTGATTTATGTTGAAAAAAATTAGCTAGTGAGCTTTCAAAACAAATATTATACTGAATAGAAAATCATTTTTAACTATGAATTTGTCATTTTTGCTTCCAAAATGCTAGTATTTCTGTGCTAAAATTATTATATTATAAAATTTCTTATTTGTGAATATCTTTCTAATTGGACCATGAGCTCCTTGAAATATTGGCTATAATTTATTTACCTATTTATTCCCAATGTGTAGTTTATTACCCAAAAGGTACTGTTTCGTTGTTATTGTTCAGTTGTTCAGTCATGTCTGACTCTTTCTGACCCCATGGACTGCAGCCTGACAGGCTTCCCAGTCCTTCACCATCTCCCAGAGCTTCTCAAATTCACATCCATTGAGTTGGTGATACTATCCAACCATTTCATCCTCTGTCATCCCCTTCTCCTCCTGCCTTCAATCTTTCCCAGCATCCAGGTTTTTGCTAATGAGTTGGTTCTTTGCGTCAGGTGGTCAGTGTATTGGAGTTTCACCTATAGCATCAGTCCTCCCAATGAACACTCAGGACTGATCTCCTTTATGATGGACTGGTTGGATCTCCTTGCAGTCCAAGGGACTCTCAAGAGTCTTCTCCAACACCACAGTTCAAAAGCATCGATTCTTTGGTGCTCAGCCTTCTTTATGGTCCAACTCACATCCATATGTGACTACTGTATAGCTGTGACTGTCCATTTAGCTTTGACTATGGACCTTTGTTGGCAAAGTAATGTCTCTGATTTTTAATATACTATCTAGGTTGGGGAGAAGGCAATGGCAACCCACTCCAGTACTCTTGCCTAGAGAATCCCATGGACGGAGGAGCCTGGTAGGCTACAGTCCATGGTTGGTCATAGCTTTTCTTCGAAAGAGAAAGTATCTTTGAATTTCAGGGCTGCAGTCATCATCTGCAGTGATTTTGGAGCCCAAGAAAATAAAGTCTGTCACTGTTTCCATTGTTTCCCCATCAATCTGCCATGAAGTGATGGGGCTGGATGCCATAATCTTTGTTTATTGAATATTGAGTTTTAAGCCAACTTTTTCACTCTCCTCTTTAGCTTTCATTAAGAGATTCTTCAGTTCCTCTTTGCTTTCTGCCATAAGGATGGTGTCATCTACATGAGATTATTGATGTTTCTCCTGGCAATCTTGATTCCAGCTTGTGCTTCATCCAGCCTGGCATTCTGTATGATGTACTCTGTATATAAGTTAAATAATCAGGGTAACAATATATAGCTTTGATGTACTCTTTCCCAATTTGGAACCAGTTTGTTGTTTCATGTCCAGTTCTAACTGTTGCTTCTTGACCTGCTTACACGTTTCTCAGAAGACAGGTAAGGTGATCTACTATTCCCATCTCTAAGAACTTTCCACATTTTGTTGTGATCTACACAGTCAAAGGCTTTAGTATAGTTAATGAAGCAGAAGTAGATGATTTTCTGGAATTTGCTTGTTTTTAATTATGATCCCACAGATGGTGGCAATTTGATCTCTGGTTTCTCTGCCTTTTCTGAATCCAGCTTGAACATTTGAAGTTTTCAGTTCCAGTACTGTGGAAGCCTAGTTTAGGGAATTTTGAATTTTACTTTGCTAGTATGTGAAATGTACTGTTTATGCAATAAATGTTTTTTGGTTCATTTAGCAAATTTTGGTATAGCAAAACAGCTAGATATCATTTATCATGTAAAGAAAATTGTTATGATGATGCTATTTCAGAGCCTAGTTTGATCTACCTTAGTAATTTTCATTGGCATATAACATCCTTGAAAGATGAACATCTGACCTTTTCTTAAAGATAATATTGAGTAGCAGGTCATTTGAAATGTGCTTACTCATTTTAGGTCAGTATTTCTTTCATCAAGACCATTTTCCATTCTTTGAAACATCGAAGAGTGAGTCTAAACAGTCCTTTGAGAGTCCTTCAAATGTTTGAAGGCAGCCATAATTCTTCCTCTGTCTCCTCTTTAGGTTGAACATCCTAAGTTTTTTTCCCTATTGTCAAATGATATCCAGGTCTCCATTCTCTCTTAATAATTTAATTATTTGAGAAAAAATAGGAAATGGGAAAAGACAGATATTTCCAATGGTTCATACACTTTTTATTCATTTTTCCTATTGGGAATATATGTAAATGAAAAAATGAAGTATTCTCTTCTGCCTTTTCATTTTGCCTCTCACAGGTAACCATAGTCAATGGTTTGAGTTGAATTCTTCCATAATGTTAGCTTTGCTTATTCTCACATGTGCACACACAGATACACACGCACAACCTAGAATGCATTTTGGAGTTTTGTTCTATTTCAAAGAAAAAAGATAATTTGCTATAATGTCACTATTCCATTCTGTCTCCCACAAAACCATCATTAGCTATGGTTCTCTTAGCTCTTATTTGTCAGTGAATCTCTTGAAATGTTGCACATGGACTAAATACAAATTCAGATATAATTAAATTTTATTAAGCATTTACTAGATTCTAGGCACTATATTTGGTACTTAAAATATTATTTTAATTCTAAAAACATTATATGAAATAGTATTCTAATTTTACACATATATATGTCTGTGCTTTGCTGTGCTAATCACTCAGTCATGTCTTACTCTTTGTGACCCCATGGGCTGTAGCCCACCAGGCTCCTCTGTCCTTGAGGATTCTCTAGGCAAGAATAATGGAGTGAGTTGCCATGCCCTCCTCCCAGGGATCTTCCCAACCCAGGGAGTGAACCCAGGTCTCCTGCATTGCAGGCAGATTATTTACCAACTTAGCCACCAGGAAAGCCCAAATATGTCTAAAGAGATGAATTAAATTGTTCAAGATCATGCATAGGTAGTTGAAGATCTGTGTATTTGCTTATTTATACTCCAAGTTGATTCATAAGGTATTTCAAACCTTTTCTCAGAATACACACATATAACCATATAGATTAGATATAGAAAATAGAAAAAAGAAACAAAAATAAATAATCAAAAGTAATAAAATG
This sequence comes from Madoqua kirkii, assembly GCA_006408675.1. NCBI lineage: Eukaryota > Metazoa > Chordata > Mammalia > Artiodactyla > Bovidae > Madoqua > Madoqua kirkii. The sequence continues at coordinate 13,813 of SJYC01023805.1, forward strand.
AAATTAAATCAAGAATGAGTCTAGTAAAAAAATGAAAATGATGA
>SJYC01023806.1:0-13469 GCA_006408675.1 Madoqua kirkii
AGAAAGAATAAAAAGTTTCTGCTGTATACTAAAAAAAAGACAGGAGTATGAGGAAATAAACATTTTCATAAAAGATATAACAGTAAATTTCATAGGATATTTTTACAGTGTCTCTTGATAGGATCAATGTTGACATCAAACCTGGATTAAAAAGGCAGTTCTCTAGGAAACCAAGAGAACTTGGTTATGCTCTGGATACCCAGAGTTCTATTTGTTTATTTCTTTACTAGATCAGTGGTAAATTTCAGAACATCCAGAGAAATAAATGGATTGCAAGTCTTTCTAGTAATATGTATATATACTGTAATTGAACTTTATGTAATCATAGATAATCATAGGGTAAGTAGCTAAAAATCATGTGTCAACTACAAGGACAGCTATTATACTTGTGTGTTAAATACAGACCTTAGACCTTGGAGTGGATTGTGATAAATGTGTATTATTTCACCTCCAGCACTCTTTCTAGGCTGTCTGTAAATGTAGACTTCACAGTGCAGAGACAGAGGGATAATTATTTGAATTGATCTGGCAATTATGCCTCTATTAATATTGACTAAGTTTATTATGAGTAGTTAAATATGCCCAACCTGAATTACTTCTCTCCTGTTTCATTTCTACTGCTTCTTCCAAGCCTTATTCCCAAAGAGGGGGAAAAAATCCAGCATTGGTTCCCATTGTCATTTCCCAGAGACCAAGAGACAAGCAATAGGCAACTATCATAAAATGTCATAGTAAATTGATATTTCTGGGCCCACAAATCTCCAAAAAATGAATATGTCTTGAGGGAGTGGAAAATGAACTGCTGAAGTCATTCTGCATTTTTTTGAAGGAATATGATTGCCAGGTTTGCCAAGGCAAACTCTCCTACATTATGGATCTCTGTTGGTGATAGCCGCAGCAAGAAATCTTATGTAAACCAGTCCTTTCCTGTAAATGAAGTCGCATGCTTTTTATTGAAATTATCCCCAAATGCTACCAGTAGCTGTTGTTCCTGGAGAGAATGGTGACTGTGGTATAGACTAGAATTGCTTTTCCCCTTTGCAGATAGCATAGGAACAGCTCATCATCAGCTGGTTGAACATGGAAACTGGCAAGGCAGATCTGAAACGAGATAAGAATCAGGCTTTATGTGGAACACGCCTGAAATAGGAGGCCTTAGTTGTGGTTATGGGGACCAAAGAGGACTGAAGACAAATGCTTTGCTTCTATAGGTAGGCACTTTCTTGGCTGATGTGATTAGCTGGCAGGTAGAAAGGAAGCTAGGATGTTGCTAAGATAGGCTGAACTGAGCAAGGCCAACATTGTTCTACTTCCAGACAACTAAATTTTTGAAGTCACATTAGCTTTCCTCCAGTAAATATGGGCTTCCTGGTGGTGCAGAGGTTAAAGCATCTGCCTGCAATGTGGGAGACCTGGGTTCAATCCCTGGGTCAGGAAGATCCCCTGGAGAAGGAAATGGCAACCCAGTCCACTATTCTTGCCTGGAGAATCCCATGGATGGAGGAGCTTGGTGGGCTACAGTCAGTCCATGGGTCGCAAAGAGTCGACACGACTGAGTGACTTCACTTTCACTTTCCAGTAAATATACCTATTGAATAGAAAGTTTTTAAAAATTCAAATTTTTGGTTTTTGTTTATTCAGTTCACAGACTATGGGGACTTTGAGTGTGACAAAGAATAAATGAAACTATTGGAAAGTATTAAATTAAATCTCACTTTGATTTTTGTTACTTTTGAAGGTGTTTCTAGATCCCCTGGAGAAGGAAATGGCAACCCACTCCAGTACTCTTGCCTAGAAAATTCCATGGCTGGAGGAGCCTGGTGGGCCATGAGGTCACAAAGAGTCGGACACGACTGAGTGACATCACTTTCACTATAGACAAATTCTAATTGATCTAATCAGATTAAAAGTAAAAGGAGACAAATTTGTGTTAGAAATGTTGGTAGAAGGTTGGGTCTTAATTCTATTTAGAAGCAGTTTCTAATTCTTAAGCTGATACCATATAACTGTGGCCATCTCTTCACTTTCTGGACTTCAGGGTTCTCATTCTTCGAATGCAACTTTGTATTAGTCTGCCTCCAAGGACTCTTCTAGGAGCATATTTTATAAGTCTATATATAAAGAGCTACTATTTTTTAATATAGAAAAATTTATTTCTACTCACATCTTCAATTTTATATCTTAAATAAAAATTGATAATTTTCCTCAAATCCCTCTGTCAGTTGGGATTACTGACTTCTAGCAATGTTTACTAGCAGAGGACAGGACTTGTTAGACCTTAAGAAATCAAGAGAATGTTGAGATTACTTTAATCTCCCTGTTGTGAACAACCAAGCTAAGGCATCTTGATTCACTTTATGGCCCTCTCCTCATCATGCTCTTTTATATTTTCATCTCTAAAGGTACAAAAATTCAGTTGAAATATATTACCTGCATAAATAAGAAAAATGAAAAACTAGACATAATTAATAGTTTTTATTGAACATTTTGTTTCCTGTGGACATTAACAACTATGATGAGCTCATTTTTCTCTTTATGGTCCAGCCACTGAAAGATAGATGTTTTACAACTCTCTGTCTGCCTTATGATGTCTTTGATATTTACAATATAGAAAAGACTGTAATTTTCTTGCAATCAAAAACTGCTCTTATTTTTCCCACTAGAAAACTGTATTCATGCCCAAACTGAGCACTGCATGCTCTGTATCTGAGTAGTCTGCAGAAAGCTTACAACACATTATTTATAAAATTAAGGCATCCATCAGAATATTTTGCAAGTTGGGAAAAGCTTGTATTTACTTATTGCATTTTCATCTGAAACTCTGACCTCAATACACTGAAATGTAGACATCATTCACATTACCCCTATGTTAGATTGTGCTTCATGTACAATATTACTTTGTTTCAAACAATGCAGTAGAAAAAGATTTTAAGAAAGCTGATAAAAGTTACTTTAAAAGGAAAAATGAATATGTTTTAGTAATTAAAGTAAAGTGAAAGTCGCTCATTCATGCCCAACCCTTTGCAGCCCCATAGACTATACAGTTCATGGAATTCTCCAGGCCAGAAGACTAGAGTGGGTAGCCTTTTCTTTCTTTAGAAGATCTTGTCAACCCAGGGATCAAAGAAATAGAAAACAATAGAATGGGAAAGACTAGAGATCTCTTCAAGAAAATTATAGATACCCAGGGAACATTTTTGCAAAGATGGGCACAGTAAACAACAGAAATGGTATGGTCCTAACAGAAGCAGAAGATATTCAGAAGAGGTTACATGAATTCACAGAACTATACAAAAAGGATCTTTATGACCCAGATAACTACAATGGTGTGATCACTTTCCTAGAGCCAGACATTCTAGAGTGTGAAGTCAAGTGGGCCCTAGGAACCATCACTGTGAACAAAGCTAGTGGAGGTGATGGAAGTCCAGCTGAACTATTTCAATCCTAAAAGATGATGCTGTGAAAGTGCTGCACTCAGAATCCCAGCAAATCTGGAAAACTCAGCAGTGGTCACAGAACTGGAAAAGGTCAGTTTTCATTCCAATCCCAAAGAAAGGCAATGGCAAAGAAGCTTCACACTACTGCACAATTGCACTTAATTCATTAGAAAGATAATTCTCAAAATTCTCCAAGCCAGGCTTCAATAGTAAATGAACTGAGAACTTCAAGAGGTTCAAGCTGGATTTAGAAAAGGCAGAGGAACCAGAGATCAAATTGCCAACATCTGTTGGATCATAGAAAAAGCAAGGGAATTCCAGAAAAACATCTACTTTTGCTTTATTGACTACACCAAATCTTTTGACTGTGTGGATCACAACAAACTGTGGAAAATTCTTTAAGAGATGGGAATACCAGACCACCTGACCTGTCTCCTGAGAAACCTATATGCAGGTCAAGAAGCAACAGTTAGCACTGGATATGGAACAACAGCCTGGTTCCAAATTGGGAAAAGTGTATGTCAAGGCTGTATATTATCACCCTGCTTATTTAACCTATATGCAAAGTACATCATGAGAAATGCTGGGCTGGATGAAGCACAAGCTTGAATAAAGATTGCTGGGAGAAATATCAATAACCTCAGCTATACATCTGACACCACCCTTAAGGCAGAAAATAAAGAGGAACTGAAGAGCCTCTTGATAAAAGTGAAAGGGGAGAGTGAAAAAGCTGAATTGAAACTCATCATTCAGAAAACTAAGATCATGGCATCTGGTCCCCTCCCTTCATGGAAAATTGATGCGGAAACAATGGAAACAGTGACAGATTTTGTTTTCTTGATCTCCAAAATCACTCCAGATGGTGACTGCAGCCACAAAATTAAAAGATGCTTGCCCCCTGGAAGAAAAACTATGACCAACCTAGACAGCATATTGAAAAGCAGAGACATTCCTTTGCAGCAAAGGCTCATCTAGTTAAAGCTATGATTTTTCCAGTAGTCATGGATAGATGTGAAATTTGGACAATAAAGAAAGCTGAGCATTGAAGAACTGGTTCTTTTGAACTGTGGTGTTAGAGAAGATTCTTTAGAGTCCTTTGGCCTGCAAGAAGATCAATCCAGTCAATCCTAGAGGAAATGAGTCCTGTATATTCATTGAAGGGACTGATCCTGAAGGTGAAATTCCAATACTTTGGCCACCTGATGCAAAGAACTGACTTATTGGAAAAGACCTTGATTCTGGAAAGATTGAAGGCAGGAGAAGAGGGGACCACAGAGGATTAGATGACTAGATGTCATCACTGACTCAATGGACATGAATTTGAGCAAGCTTCAGGAGTTGCTGAGGGACAGGGAAGCCTGGTGTGCTGCAGTCCATGGGGTCACAGAGTCAGACATGAATTGACATCTTAACCGAATGGAACTAGTAATTAACATTATATTTTTAGATATTTAAAAGGTGGACAATTGGCTAGAAAGTAAAAAATGAAATATCTATTTTAGGGTAATGGATTGTAACTATAAAATAGCAGAGCTCTCTTTTTTTTTGTTTGTTTAAAGTTTTTATTGGAGTATAGTTGACTCACAATGTTGTGATACTTTATTCTGTACAGCAAAGTGAATTAGTTATACATTTATACATGTCCAATTTTTAGATTCTTTTCCCATATTGATCATACAGAGTATTGAGTAGAGTTCCCTCTGCTGTACAGTAGGTCCTTATTAGTTATCTATGTTATATATAGTGTTGTGTATCTGTCAATAGCAATTTCCAATTCATCCCTCCCCTCAGTAACTGGGCTTTCCTGATAACTCAGTTGGTAAAGAATTCACCTGCAATGCAGGAGACCCCAGTTCGATTCCTGGGTTGGAAATATCCCTTGAAGAAGGGATAGGCCGCCCACTCCAGTATTCTTGGGCTTCCCTTGTGGCTTAACTGGTAAAGAATCCACCTGCAATGTGGGAGACCTGGGATTGATCCCTGGATTGAGAAGATCCATTGGAGAAGGGATGACTACCCACTGCAGTCTTCTGGCCTGGAGAATCCCATGAACTGTATGGTTCATGGGGTCCCAAATAGTTGGACATAACTGAAAGACTTTCAACCAATAATCCTAAATGGTTTTCTACATCTATAATTCTTTTCTCTTTTGTAAATAAGTTCATTTAGACCATATTTTTAAAAGATCCACATTAAACAGTGCATACTAAGTCACTTCCTTTGTATCCAACTCTTTGTGACTCTATGGACTATAGCCCACCAGTCTCCTCTGTCCATGAGATTCTCTAGGCAATAATACTGAAGTGTGTTGCTATGCCCTCCTCCAGGAGATCTTCCTGTCCCAGGTATCAAACCCAGTACTCTTAGATCTCTTTCATAGGCAGGCAAGTTCTTTACCACTAGCACCATGGTATTGTATGATATTTGTCTTTCTCTGTCTGACTTACTTCCCTCAGAAGACAATCTCTAGATCCATTCATTTTGCTGGAAATGGTGTTATTTCATTATGTACCACATCGTCTTTATCCATTGCTGTGTCTAGAGACATTTATGTTGCTTTTATGTACTGGCTATTGTAAATAGTGTTATAATGAACATTGGAGTACATTACCTTTTTGACTTGTGATTTTCTCTGAGTATATGCCCAGGAGTGGGATTCTTGGATCATATGGTAGCTCTGTTTTCAGCTTTATAAGGAACCTCTATACTATTCTCCACAGTGGCTGTACCTGTTTCCAATAGTGTAGAAGGGTTCCCTGTTCTTCACACCTCCAGAATTTATTGTTGATAGGTTTTTTCATAATGGTGATTCTGGTGGGTATGAGGTGATACTTCATCATATTTTTGATTTTCATTTCTCTAATAATTAGTGATGTTGAACATCTTTTGATGCGTTTTGTTGGCCATCTGTATATTTTGGAAAAATGTCAATTCAGATCTTCTGCCCATTAAAACATTAAAAAAATTTTTAATTTATTTAGTAAGTTATTTTTGGCTGCACTGGGTCTTTTTTGCTGCATGCAGGCTTTCTTTAGTTGCACCAAGCAGGGGTTACTCTGTGGTTGCAGTGCTTGGGCTTATTACAGAGATTTCTCTTGTGGAGCATGGCCTCCAGAGTATATGAGGTTCAGTACATGGTCTCGGTAATTGTGACTTACAGGCTCTAAGCAGGCTCAGTAGTCGTGGCTCATAGACTCTGTTGCTCCATGACACGTGAGATCTTCCCAGGCCAGGAGTCAAACTGGTGTCCCCTGCATTGCAAGTCAGACTCTTAACCAGTGGACCACTAGAGAAGACCCTAGCCCATTTTTTATCATTTTTTGTTCCTGCTATTGAACTATATGAGCTGTTTATATATTTTTGAGATTATGCTTTGTTGGTTACTTCATTTGCAAGTATTTTCCACCATTTTGTGGGTTGTCTTTTTGTTTTGCTTATGGTTTTCTTTGCTGTGAAAAGCTTTTATGTTTAATTAAGTCCGTTTATTTTTATTTGTATTTTTATTACTCTAGGAGGTGGATTGAAAAAGATCTTGCTGTGATTTATGTCAGAGAGTGTTCTTCCTATCTTTTTCTCTAAGAGTTTTATAGTTTACAACTTTACACTTGTCTTTAAATCATTTTGAGTTTATTTCAATGTATGGTTTTATCTTTGAATTTGTTAGTTTTAGGATACAAAATTAATACACATAATTCTCTTGTATTCTTATATACTAGCAATAAAAAATCAGAAAAAGAAATTAAAGAAACAGTCTCATTTACCATTGTATCAGCATAGGACTTCCCTTGTGGTCCAGTGGCCAAGACTCTAAGATCCCAGTTGAGGGAGCTTAGGTTTGACTCCTAGTCAGGGAACTAGATCCCACATGCTGCAACTAAAAGATCCTGCATGCTACAAAGAAGATCAAAGATCCCATGTGCTGCAGCTAAGACCTGGCACAGTCAAATAAATAAATAAATATTTAACACCAGCAAAACCCCAAATAATAAAATACCTGGGAATAAATCTACCTAAGGAGTCAAAAAACCTATACTCATAAAGCTATAGGATACTGATGAAAGAACTTAAAGATGACATAAACAGATGGAGACAGAGATATACTATGGTCTTGGATTGGAAAAATCAGTATTATCAAAATGACTGTACTACCCAAAGCAATCTACAGATTCAATGCTATCCTTATTAAATTACCAATGGCATTTTTCAAAGAATTAGAATTTCTATTTTAAATTTGTATGAAGCACAAAAGATTCCAAATAGCCAAAGAAATCTTGAAAAAGAAAAATGGGGCTAGAGGCATCAGGCTCCCTGACTTCAGATTATACAATAAAGCTACAGTCATTAAACAGTCTGATACTGGTTCAGAAACAGAAATATAAATCAATGGAAAAGGATAGAAAATTCAAAGATAAATCCACACAACAACTATGGTCAACCAATCTATGACAAGGAGACAAGAATATACAGTGGAGAAAATAGGTCTCTTCTATAAGTGGTGCTGGAAAACTAGACAACCACATGCAAAAAATGAAGTGAGAGCTCTTCTATCAATAAACAATGTTCTTATAATTTTTTAAAAATCAGTGGTCATATTCACTCAAAAATGTTTTACTATGAAGTCTATGACTGGTATATAAGGAATATGCACATGATAGAGGTATGGCTTCCTTTTAAGAATTTTACACTAACCTGGGAAATATTTAAAAATCACTAAGTATAAAGATCTATCCGTTGGATCATTGCAAAAGCAAGAGAGTTCCAGAAAAACATCTATTTCTGCTTTATTGACTATGCCAAAGCTTTTCACTGTGTGGATCACAACAAACTGGAAAATTCTTCAAGAGATGGGAATACCAAGCCACCTGACCTGCCTTCTGAGAAATCTGTATGCAGGTCAAGAAGCAACAGTTAGAACTGGATATGGAAAAACAGACTGGCTCCAAATCAGGAAAAGCATACATCAAGGCTGTATATTGTCACTCTGCTTATTTAACTTATATGTAGTGTACATTATGAGAAATGATGGGCTGGATGAAGCACAAGCTGGAATCCAGATTGCTGGGAGAAATATCAATAACCTCAGATATGCAGATAACACAATCCTTATGGCAGAAAGTGAAGAAGAACTAAAGAGCTTCTTGGTGAAAGTAGAAGAAGGGAATGAAAAAGTTGGCTTAAAACTCAACAATCAGAAAACTAAGATCATGGCATCTGGTCCCATCACTTCATGGCAAATAGAGGAAGAAACAGTGAGAACAGTTTCAGACTTTATTTTGAAGGATCCAAAATCATTACCGATGGTGACTGCAGTCATGAAATCAAAAGATGCTTGCTCCTTGAGAGAAAAGCTATGACCAACCTAGATAGCATGTTAAAAAGCAGAGACATTATTTTGCCAACAAAGATCTGTCTAGTCAAAGCTATGGATTTTCCAGTAGTCATATATGGATATGATATTTGGACTATAAAGAAAGTTGAGCACAAAAGAATTGATGCATTTGAACTGTAGTGTTAGAGATGACTCTCGAGAGTCCCTTGGAAAGCAAGGAGATCCAACCAGTCCATCCTAAAGGAGATCGGTCCTGAGTGTTCATTGGAAGGACTGATGTTGAAGCTGAAACTCCAGTATTTTGGCCACTTGGTACTAAGAACTGACTCACTGAAAAAGACCATGATGCTGGGAAAGACTGAAGGCAGGAAGAGAAGGGGATGACAGAGGATGAGAGGGTTGGATGGCATCACCGACTCAAACTCATGCCTGGCATGCTGCAGTCCATGGGGTCAAAAATAATCTAACATGACTGAGTGACTTAACTGAACTGAATATAAAGAAAAAGAGTTGGAAAAAGTAAATGCCAAAAAGAAATACAATAATTGTTACTTAAAGAAGATGAATATATTTTTTTGATTAGAAGAAGCCTCAGTGAAAGAGGGGTCCTGTGCGTTAATCCATAAAATAAAAATAAGGTTTTAGTAGGTAGAATGGAGAGGCTGTTTTATGTTCTATTTGGATACAATAGAATTCAGAGGTGTATGAGAACAGGGCATATCCACAGAATAAGTTAAATGTGAATGATCAGTGATTCAGATGAATTGATAGATGGAGTGGGAGGTAGCCCCTAAAAAATGAAGATAAAACCATGGAAAGTAATCAAACTATCAAAGGAATTAGAATTTTATTCTTTAAAAGAAAGAGACAAATTAAAGATTTTTTTCCAAAGGGGACTATGTGATTCAGCCTGCATTTTAGAAAAATAATAGAGTGACAGTTTGTAAAAGTATTTAAGGCAATAAATCCAATGACATATTTCATAAAGATAAATATTACATCAGATTGATTTTTATCTTAACTATTTTACATGTTTTTTAAAAAATTTAGGAATGCTCTCAGTTTTAAGTTAATAGGTTATTGAAACTTTAAAAATCTGTATTTTAATTTATAAAAATAATATTTAAAATATTTCTTGGAAAATTGACATAAACATTTATAGAGGTAAAGAAAGCAATGTAGATGCTGTAGACCATGTCCCTGTTACAACATAAAACAGGATTAATTGAGAAAAAAAAATTTTTTTTTAAAAGCACTGGAGGAAGAGCCATGGAATCAGAGAAGATTAAATGAATGGAAATTTCAATCATTTCTTTCTCTGTGGTCACTTCTAGGCTCAAATTGGGCTGGCAATTGGGAGTGCCAAAGCAAAAGAATTGGCTTCCCTGGTGACTCAGATGGTAAAGAACCTGCCTGCAATGCAGGAAACCTGTGTTTTTTCCCTGAGTCAGGAAGATGCCCTGGAGAAGAAAACGGCAACCCATTTCAGTATTCTTGCCTGGGAAAATCCACGGACAGAGGAGCCTGGTGGGCTACAGTCCATGTGAGTCACAAGAGTTGGGCACGACTAAGCAACTAACAAGCAGAGTAATGTTACTAGACAGAAAATATAAACCATCAATGATTCTGTTTCCAATGTAATATGGAAAATGTTCAGTTCAGTTCAGTTACTCAGTCGTGTCCAACTCTCTGCGACCCTATGAATTACAGCACGCCAGGCCTCCCTGTCCATCACCATCTCCCGGAGTTCACTCAGACTCATGTCCATCGAGTCAGTGATGCCATCCAGCCATCTCATCCTCTGTCATCCCCTTCTCTTCCTGCCCCCAATCCCTCCCAGCATCACAGTCTTTTCCAATGAGTCAGCTCTTCATATGAGGTGGCCCAGCTTTAGCATAATTCCTTCCAAAGAAATCTCAGGGCTGATCTCCTTCAGAATGGACTGATTGGATCTCCTTGCAGTCCAAGGGACTCTCAAGAGTCTTCTCCAACACCACAGTTCAAAAGCATCAATTCTTCGGTGCTCAGCCTTCTTCACAGTCCAGCTCTCACATCCATACATGACCACAGGAAAAACCATAGCCTTGACTAGACGGACCTTAGTTGGCAAAGTAATGTCTCTGCTTTTGAGTATGCTATCTAGGTTGGTCATAACTTTCCTTCCAAGGAGTAAGGAAAATGTTAGGTCCTTAAAAGATCCGAAAGGCCTTTTTTTTTCTTCCCTACTATCTGCTTATTGAAGGATGGATCATGTAGATTGTAGGGGGCTTAAAAATTTTGAAATTGAAATGCCCCGTGGTCTTCTATTGTTTAGGACAACAAATCCTACTTCCGAGATGTGCCTGTCTCAAACTCAAGACTGGTCACCTTTTCAAAATACTTGCCAAACTTTAAAGTAGTGTGGCATGTGGTAAACCAAAGAGCAAAACTCAAAACCTCTGAAAGAAATATTAAATTTCTCACAAACATTTTGTCTAAGCAGTTTGAGATACCAGGCTCTTATCAAAAACATAGAAAGGAAAAGCCTGAGATACAGGAAAGAACCAGAAACCCTTTGGGTCTTACTCCCTGGTGCTCATCCAATCTGTCTGAAAGAGGGAAAGAGAAGCCTTGAGTTGTTTCCTGTTTGGGGCAATTGTGAATAAAATTACTATGAATATTTGTAGACAAGTCTTTGTGTAAATGTGGTTTTTCATTTCTTTTAGAGAAACATCTAGAAGTGAGGTTGGTGGTCCATGTGGTAAATATGTATCCAGCTTTATAAGAAATTGCAACTTGTTTTCTAAACTGTCTATATCATATTTCATTTATATTAGAAATATTTAAAATTTCTAGCTATTTTGAATTCTTGCCAATATTTGATATAATTATGCTTTAATATTAGCCATCCTCATAGAGATATTTTGGCCTCTTCATACAGCATTTTTTTGCCTCCTCACTCCCAGCATCTGTCTTTTTTTTCACATTTAGAAAAAAATTATTTGAGTATAGTTGACTTACAATGTTGTGTTAGTTTCAGGTATACAGAAAAGTGATTCATTTATACATATACATACATTTATTCTATTTCAGATTCTTTACCCATATCACCTTCTTAACAATGTTTTATAAAATCAGAAATTAAAAAATATTATTAACTTCATCTTACCCATTGTCATTTTTATGATTAGTCCTTTTGTGATACATTAAATAAAATAAATAAAACAACATTAGGAGAGTAAGAAGGCAATACAAGTGGGAGAAAATATTTGCAATATATGCTTCTAATACATGAATTATATTCCAAGTGTATGAAGGATTCCTACAAGTCACTAAGAAAAGGAAAACCCAATAGAAAAAAGTGGTAGAAAATATGAACAAATGTTTTTTAAAGTGAAAGTGAAGTCACTCAGTCATGTCTGACCCTTTGTGACCCTGTCGACTGTAGCCTACCAGACTCCTCCATCCATGGGATTTTCCAGGCAAGAGTACTGGCTGATAGTCACCTGAAGTGATGGAAGTTCAATTTCATTAGTAACTAGGGAAGTGTAAATTAAAACTGCAGTGGAATGCTACATACTTAACAGAATGATTGAACTGCAAACAAAACAAGCCAGGTAGAATCATACAAAGTGTTTGGAGGGCGCAGAACAGTTGGAGCACTGATGCACTGCTGATGGTAGTGTACATTGGTAAACTCCTTCAGAAAACCTCTTGCCAACATGTGCTAAGGCTCAGCACATACAGACTCTGTCGTCCAGCAATTCCTTTCCCATGCAAATGCCCATAGGGATGCATACATATGTTCTCCCAAAGATGTGTAGTAAAATGGTCATAGCAATATTATTGAAAACAAACCAAACTGAAAAATACCTGAATTTATATCTGTTATTCCAATATGGAAAAATAAATGTGCCATAATTATATAGTAATGAGAATTAGCAATTTACAACTGCACTCAGTATGTGTAAAGTGAAGTTGCTCAGTCATGTCCGACTCTTTGTGATCCCATGGACTGTAGCCTACTAGGCTCCTCCTTCCATGAGATTCTCCAGGCAAGAGTACTGGAGTGGGTTGCCATTTTCTTCTTCAGGGGATCTTCCCAACCCAGGGATCGAACACGGGTCTCCAGCATTCCAGGCAGATGCTTTAACCTGTGAGCCACCAGGGAATCCTCAATATGTGTAAACCTCACAAATATAATTGTGAGTGGAAGAAGTCAGACACAAAGAGTTTAGAATCTGATTCCATTTCCATCAGAATAAAAACAGAAAAACTGATTTAAATTGTTAGAAGTCAAGCTGGTATTAAAATCTGATGTGTGGGTGGGTGTTGTTTATATGGCTGTGTTAAGTTTGCAAAAGTGTAGCTAGTTGTACTATTATGATATATGAATTTACTTTTATGTATATTTTTCAATGCAAATTAAAACTAACTCAAATACTTCCTTGTGTAAAAAATAAGACAACAAGATAAAGATCCTAGAATATTAGCCCCACTGTGTATTTATCTTCAATAATTTTAATCTTGTCTTTAAATTTGATAACAAATTAAATGTCTAAATCAAAGATTAGCATTCAAATAAATAGTAATAGTGTTATATAAATGATTCACATACATACATTTAAAAACTCTTAACAAAATGGGTTTATTTTATCTTAAAGTAGAATATTACTTATAAAAATTTCATACCAAAAACATTGTTCTTTTTTTGATTCAGTTAA
>SJYC01023809.1:0-17588 GCA_006408675.1 Madoqua kirkii
AACTGACCTTTTCAGTCCCGTGGCCACTGCTGAGCTTTCCAAATTTGCTAGCATATTGAGTGCAGCACTTTCACAGCATCATCTTTCAGGATTTGAAACAGCTCAACTGGAATTCCGTCACCTCCACTAGCTTTGTTCGTAGTGATGCTTTCAAAGGCCCACTTGACTTCAGATTCCAAGATGTCTGGCTCTAGATGAGTGATCATGTCATCATGATTATCTGGGTCATGAAGATCTTTTTTGTACAGTTCTTCCTTGTATTCTTGCCACCTCTTCTTAGTATCTTCTGCTTCTGTTAGGTCCAGACCATTTCTATCCTTTATCAAGGCCACCTTTGCATGAAATGCTCCCTTGGTATCTCTAATTTTTTTGAAGAGATTTCTAGTCTTTCCCATTCTATTCTTTTCCTCTATTTCTTTGCACTGATCACTGAAGAAGGCTTTCTTATCTCTCCTTGCTAGTTTTTGGAACTCTGCATTCAGATGCTTATATCTTTCCTTTTCTCCTTTGTTTTTCACCTCTCTTCTTTCCACAGCTATTTGTAAGGCCTCCCCAGACAGCCATTTTGCTTTTTTGCATTTCTTTTCCATGGGGATGATCTTGATCCCTGTCTCCTGTACAATGTCATGAACCTCATTCCGTAATTCATCAGACACTCTATCTATCAGGTCTAGGCCCTTAAATCTATTTCTCACTTCCATTGTATAATCATAAGGAATTTGATTTAGGTCATACCTGAAAGGTCTAGCGGTTTTCCCTACTTTCTTCAATTTAAGTCTGAATTTGGTCATAAGGAGTTCATGATCTGAGCTACAGTCAGCTCCTGGATGTATGGAACCAACTATGATATTGATTGTTGGACAAAATAACAAGGAAGCATTTAAGCTAATAATTTGCAGTGTACTAAAACCAAAACTTCCCTAGAAGCATCCTCTACCATCTTGTCTAAATTACTACAGTAAATATATTACTTGATGGTCTAAACCTGTTTTTTTCAAATTACATGTCCTGGTGGAGAACTGGTAAGAGCCTTATGGATGATCATCAGTCTCTCAGTAAACAGGAGACTGAGACCACTTGTATTTATCTTAGCAATCTGTGATGTGTATATGAAATTTGTCCTATGTGACTGAAAGGACTTTAGAAGCTATTCTTGGATGCCTCAGGCCTGCCTGGTCTTTTGTTTCTCTTGCTGTATTGTATCCTTTGTCTTTATTAAAGGGCTACATTTGTATGCAGAGTGGCATGTCATGAGTGTCTGCATTTTCTTACCCTCTGTAGTTGCTGTAATGTATGACTTCATTAAAAGAATCCAAGAATTGACTCGTCTGAGAACTGACCTTCCCAAGATTGTTTGGCTTCTCCAAGTACCAAGTTTGTTTTTCTTAAATCATTTTTAATATTTTCCTATTATTTTTGATGACTATATTAAACACATTTGAAGTTCTTCCAAGTAAATGTTCATGTAATGCATGTTCCCTCCCTAATTATAAGAGCTGTGAATTTAGATGATGTTGACTTTGTCTGTTTTCCCCATTGGTGGGGTCAATGTTCTGAAAACAGCCAAGGTTAAGAATAACAGACAAGGTAACTACAAATGTTACAATCTAAATCAATTTATAAAAGTCAACAGAAGGGTAAGCACCATAATATTCCAATATAGACTTCAGTTGGCAGAACAGTTGACACAACCTGGTTTCTGAAACTTAATTTATTTATTCTGTGTAACTACAACACAGGAAGAAATAGCTGGCATGACCATTCCACAAAGTTCTCCATCTTGCATGATCCAGGGCATCCACTAAAAACACAAAAACTTCGTATGTTCTCAGTCACTGTTCCCTATCAGAACCGCTCTCTCATCCTGCTTCACAAGAATTTACATCTCTATCACCTGTATGTGCTCGTTTCACGCTGACACATTAATCTGATGACTTTTCATGGTTTCCTAATCTTATTGGTCCTAACCATCCTATATATTTTGATTTAGTTAAAATAACACATCAACATGGTCAAAAGGCTAAAAAGTCAAATTATATTAACTTCATAATGTCCATAGCAAGACATGGCTTCATCCTTTCCTACTCCTGATTCTTACTACAACTCCTTTTAGCTATTTCTCTTTTTTAAACTTTTGTTCTAAGTGACACATTAATACAAATATTTCTTGAATCTTTCAGTTTTACACATTTGTTACTGAATTATAGGTGATAATTTTAAGAAATTAGCTATCTTATAAGCCTCATTTCAGCACACACTAATGCACACATCTCCTTCTGCCATTTCATTCCACCCTACCAATGTAATTAGAACATCGTTTTGCTTAATTACTTACCTTTGGCTATATAACCTTTTTCAAAGCTAAACTACTAAAGAACTATAATTATCTGAAAGGGAGGATGAATGAAACAGAGATCTAAGGCAGAAATCAGCTAGGTGTTTTCCATTTCCATTTCTCTTTTCTCCCGGGGCACATAACTGAACTACCCACCCCCCGTCCCCCACCCTTTCAGTTAGTTGAGTTGACATGTCTGTGTTTAAGAGAAAGGAATGGATAAAAGTGATGTAAAGCACTTTGCAGCTTGCCACACACAGTTCTTCCTACACTTTTCCTTTTATATTAGCTTAAGACAAGTTTAGAAATCTTAGAA
This sequence comes from Madoqua kirkii, assembly GCA_006408675.1. NCBI lineage: Eukaryota > Metazoa > Chordata > Mammalia > Artiodactyla > Bovidae > Madoqua > Madoqua kirkii. Next base: position 2,652 of record SJYC01023809.1, read on the forward strand.
ACAACCAGTTTTGGGTTGTTGGCTGAGTCTCAAGAAGGAGATTATTGTGACTGAGGAAGAGAGTTGAATGTCAATCAGGAGCACCAATTTCAAGTCAATATACTGAATTTTAAGTTTGTTGCAGATTTGTTAGGTAATACTTGCTATATTCTAAATACTTTTTAATGCACTATACATGTATTAATGTAATCTGCTAACAAACTTATTAGATAACTATTTTCATTTTACTGAAAATGAATCTCGGAAAGTTAAAAAAACAAAACTTCTTTACCTGAATTTATCTGATAACTGATGAAGCTAGAATTTTGCTTCTTGTGTTCTGATCCCAAGTCCAGCTTTATTATATTTCTTTCTAAAGAACGATTCTAAGGCCAGATCTTTGGGTCTTCTTGCTGATTGCAAGCTCGTCTTAATATTTGCTGGCAATTCCTTTGTTACTATTTGCCTCAGAATTTCATTTTTCCAGTAGAGTGGAAGAACTTAAAATAGGTAGTGATCCTAAAGATCTATGCAATACTAAACCCATTCTCCCTTCTGAAACTCTATACTGGAGAAGCAGAATTACTTTCTTCTGAAGGTGAATCTGGGTATATTAAAATGTATATTAAATTGATTTGTTGGCATTCGTGAAGCTGGAAAGAGAAATTTAGTGGGATTCAAGGTGTTTGCTAAACACAGCCAAGAAAGAAAATTTGAAAAGGTCACTGATGTACATAGTAATATTTTACTGGGTCAAAATTCATATTATGACCCCACACATTCATAACAACAATCACATTTCCTGTGCAACAATCGTAATGTTACCAGCACTTCATGGACAACATAGTGCTTCCTTATACATGGCTTCATTTAGTCCACCAATAAAACTACGAGATAATATTTTTCATTACCATTTTAAGGATATACATTTTACTGATGTATAACACATATGCATGAAGTGCATATTTTGGAAGTGTATACCACAGTGGATTTCCACACGAAAACATTGATATAGCAGTCACTCAGAATGAGAAAAGAAAGGTTGACAACACAATAGAAACCATGATGTCCTTCTAAGTCACTCACCTTCTCCAAATATAACTACTCTCCAAATATAACGACTTTTGCACTGCACATTAGTTTTATCTGATTTAAAATTTTACATTTGAAATCAAGTTGCCTATATTCTTTTGTGTCTTACTTTTTCACTCCAGATTCATTTATGTTCTTGCATATAGCTATATAGAATATTTGAATTATTAGGTAGTATTCCATTGCATAAATATACCATGATTTGATGATATTTATATTGTTTCCAGTTTTGCTTATAACAGTAGTGCTTCTGGGACCTCCATCTGCATGTATTTTGATGAATATACATATACATTTCTATTAAGTTTTTATCTTTGAGTTGAATTGCCCTGTCAAGAGTTATGCATGTGTTCAAATGTAGTAGATTCTGTCAAAAAAGGTTCTATAGTGATTGTGTTGTATCAATATATACTAAAATCAGCAATATATGAGCATTCCAGTTGCTTCACACTTGCACTAACACTTGTTATTCTTTTTCTAAATCTTCTTTTTAAATAAAATATTACTGTAGTATATTGGCTTTACAATATTATATTTGTTTCTGCTGTATACCAAAGTGAATCAGTTATACATATATATGCATCTCTTTTTTAGCAGAAAAGACAATGGCACCCCACTCTGGTACTCTTGCCTGGAAAATCCCAGGATTGGAGGAGCCTGGTAGGCTGCAGTCCATGGGGTTGCAAAGAGTTGGACACGACTGACTTCACTTTCACTTTTCACTTTCATGCATTGGATAAGGAAATGGCAACCCACTCCAATGTTCTTTCCTGGAGAATCCCAGGGACAGAGGAGCCTGGTGGGCTGCCATCTATGGGGTTGCACAGAGTCAGACAAGACTGATGTGACTCAGCAGCAGCAGCAGCCTCTATTTTAGATTTTCTTCCCATTTAGGTCACCACAGAGCAGTGAGTAGAGATCCCTGTGCTATATAGTAGTTATCTATTAGTTACTTATTTTATACATAGTATGTGTGTATATATATATGTCAATCCCAATCTCCCAATTCGTCACTCTCCCCACTCCCCCCTTGATATCCATAAGTTTGTTCCTTTCATCTGTGTCTCTATTTCTGCTTTGAAACTTAATCAATCTACATTTTTAGATTCCATATGTAAACAATATTATACAATATTTGCTTTTCTTTTTCTCATCTACTTCTCTCAGCATGATAGTCTCTAGTTCTACCCACATCTCTGCAAATGTCATTATTCTATTCCTTTTGATGACTGAGTAATATTCCCTTGTATATATGTGCATCTTCTTTATTCATTCCTCTGTTGATGGACATTCAGGTTGCTTCTATGTCCTGGGTATTGTAAACAGCGTTGCAATGAACATTGGGATGTATGTATCTCTTTCAGTTATGTTTTTTTTTCTGGATATGTGTCCAGGCATGGGATTGCTGGCCATAGAGTAATTCTATTTTTATTTTTTGGGGGAACCTCCATACTGTTTTCCACAGTGGCTGCACCAATTTACATATCCAACAACAGTGTAGGAGGGTTCCCTTTCCTCCACATCCACTCTAGCATTTATTGTTCATAAATTTTTTATGATGCCCATTCTGATCGGTGTGAGTTGTACCTCCTTATACTTTTGCTTTGGATTTCTCTAATACTTAGCAATACTGAACATCTTTTCATGTGCCTGTTTGCCATTTTCATATCTTCTTTGAAGAAATGTGTACCTAGTTCTTCTTCCAATTTTCTGATTGACTTTTTAAATATTAAGCTGTGTGAGCTGTTTGTATATTATAGATATTAACCTTTTGTCAGTAGCATTGTTTGCAAATATATTCCCCATTCTGTAGGTTGTCTTTTTGTTTTATTTATGGTTTCCTTGGTTATGCAAAAGCTTTTAAGTTTAATTAGGTCTCATTTATTTTTGTTTTTACTTTCATTACTCTAGGAGACAGATGCAAAAAATATTGCTGCCATATAAGTCAAAAGGTGTTTTGGCTATATTTTCCTCTAGATGTTTAATAGTATCTGGCCTTATATTTAGGTCTTTAGTCCACTTTGAGTTTATTTTTGTATATGATGCTAGATAATGTTCTAATTTCATTTTTTGCTTGTTGCCATCCAGTTTTCCCAAAATCACTTATTAAAAGAGGCTGTCTTTTCTTCATTGTATATTCTTGCCCTCTTTGTGACAAGCTAATTGACCATAAGTGTGTTGGTTTATTTCTGGGCTCTCTCTGAAGAATCTAAGCTACTCCATTTTGTAAGGTTCCAGGAAAAGAACCTTTAGAAATCCCTTAACCTCACCCACTACCTGCAGACCAATCAGAACCCGTGGCCAGCCTGGGAAGTGGGAACCAATCAGAACCCAACACCTAACCCTTCCACAGAAGGTAACCAATTAGACATCTCCCAACCCGGAAACTCCCGTTTTTCAAATTTCTGGTGCGAGAATACACTATGTAAGCAATGTAACCCAGAGCTCAGGGCTCCTTCCTATAGCCACTGCGTCGGTATGGGTGGGAGCCCAGCTCGAGCTTGGTAATAAACACTCTCTTGCTTTTGCATCGGATATCGGCTCCCTGGTGCTCATTGGGAGATTTCGCAACTTGGGCATAACATCTCAACTATTCCATTGACCTAAGTGCTTTTGTGCCAGTACCTTGTTGTTTTGATTGACTATAGGTTTGTAGTATAGTCTGAATTTAGGGAACGTGATTCCTCCAGCTTTGTTCTTTCTCAAGGTTATTTTGAGTCTTTCATTTTTCCATACAAATAAAATTCTTGTTCTAGTTCTATGAAAAATGCCATTTCTGATTTGATAAGAATTGCATTGAATCTGTCCATTGCCTGGTGTAGTATGGTCATTTTAACAATGGGAATATTTTAACAATATTGACATACAATAATATGTTGCATTTCCATACACTAACAATGATATATCAGAAAGAGAAATTAAGGAAATAAACCCATTTATCATAACATCAAAAAGAATGAAATACATAAGAATAAACCTACCCAAGAAGACAAAAGACTTGGACACCCAAAACTGTAAGATACAGATAAAAGAAATTGCAGATGACTCAAAAATATGGAAAAGATATATTGTGTTCTTGAGGTTCTTGTTTTTTCCCCCTCTCTGGCCAAAACACTGATTACAAACTTATAATCACTGTCAGACACAGAAGACTAGAGTAGTTGGTGGTAATGTGGAAATTGAGAAATAGTAACATTAAACCAATGAAAGCACTTCTGCCATTTGAGGAATGGAGCGTGGAGAAAAGGGAACCCTCCTACATTGTTAGTGGGAATGTAAATTGAGCAGGGAGGGAGGGATAAATTAGGAATGTGGAATTAACATGCATAAACTACTATATAGTAGTCCTTAGGAATTAGTTTAGTTCTGAACCTAATTCAGGTGTCAAGAATCCATAATCAATCCAATGCAGTTAATGTCTCCATTGCAAATGGTTCTTTATTCTGAAGGAGCTGAAGGATTCCAAATATTAGGAGCCCACTTAATGGGTGGAATCAATCTGTATCTAAACCCATGTTGTAATAAATTTATGGAATGTAAAAAAAATGAAGCAAATAAACAAAATGTTATCTATATTAGAGTGAAAGAAAAATTAAGAAGCTAAACATAATGTATTATGATGTGAAACTTCTGATGTTATTTTTTCAGGAGAGAAGGGAGAATAAATCTTAAAGAGAAATCAGCTGTCTGTCTCCCAGATCACCTGTAAATCCTTTCAAATGCATGAATAGCTTCATAACCACATCAGTGTTATTTTTAAAATTTAGACAATGAACTTGAATCATCTGCAGATGGCAAGTCTTTTACTAAAACAAGAAAAAAGTATGAATCCAGAGGGATATTATGACCCACTAACAGTAGGACACAGACCTACATTGAATAATAATTTAGAGCTATTACTAGGATAATTAGGAAGCCAATCTTCTGCCAGAAAGGTTAGACCTTGGCTTCTCAATTTATTAAAAAGCAGACTCTGATCTGTGAATGAGAAGAACCCTTAGTTCACTAATACCATAACCCCAACATCTGCCTGCCATAAAAAGATAATGTTTTAGTATAAATTAATTTCAATTCTTCAGGTAGCTTAGGTTTTATCAGATAATTATACATTATTGGCATTCATTTTCATATTGTATTACAACTTTAAATGTTTCCTGATGTTTGTTAAACAACAGATATTATGGGAAAAATCATTTTAGGAAAATAATTTTTTATCTTACTTATATGAATTTTTATATGTAATATCTCCAGATTTTACTGTGCTTCATTTACAAGAGCACAATAAAATTCTGAATCAAGCTAATACATCAATGTGGTTGTATAAAAACCACCATCACAATCACACTGGGCCCTTGTGAAAAGAATTCACATGGCTCACTTTACCAAGACTCCCCAATCTATTTAGAGATAATAAGTTCACCTTTCCCCCCTCCATATTTCTACTTTGTCCTGAACACTGATTTTTCTTTCTACAAGCAGAGCTTCTGTCAGAATCAAGTTAACTCTTGCCACGGGCTAACTTAGCATATAAAGAGTGTATACCTAACGATTATAACTGATGTCCTCCCCTTCATGCCCATTCATTCCTCCATCTTAGAACATTTCATTGTGGAGATAGCAATTCAAATGTCCTGATTCTCTATCAATAAAGAGATTTTAATGGCAAGATAGAGCTAAAACATTTTGCTTTTTCTTTAGTTTTCAGATTAATATTATCAAAACTCACGTTTGAATCAGTTCTCGTTCAGTCGTGTCCAACTCTTTGCGATCCCATGAATCTCAGCACACCAGCCCTCCCCGTCCATCACCAACTCCCAGAGTTCACGCAAATTCACGTACAGGGAGGCGGTGATGCTATCCAGCCATCTCATCCTCTGTCGTCCCCTCTCCTCCTGCCCCCAATCCCTCCCAGCATCAGTCTTTTCCAATGAGTCAACACTTTGCATCAGATGGCCAAAGTACTGGAGTTTCAGCTTTAGCATCAGTCCTTCCAAAGAAATCCCAGGGCTGATCTCCTTTAGGATGGACTGGTTGGATCTCCTTGCAGTCCAGTTCAGTTCAGTTCAGTCGCTCAGTCGTGTCCAACTCTTTGCGACCTCATGAATCGCAGCACACCAGGCCTTCCTGTTTATAACCATCTCTCTGAATTCACTCAGATATGTCCATTGAGTCCGTGATGCCATCCAGCCATCTCATCCTCAGTCGTCCCCTTCTCCTCCTGCCACCAATCCCTCCCAGCATCAGAGTCTTTTTCAGTGAGTCAACTCTTTGCATGAGGTGGCCAAAGTACTGGAGTTTCAGCTTTAGCATCATTCCTTCCAAAGAAATCCCAGGGTTGATCTCCTTCAGAATGAGCTGGTTGGATCTCCTTGCAGTCCAAGGGACTCTCAAGAGTCTTCTCCAACACCACAGTTCAAAAGTATCAATTCTTCGGCGCTCAGCCTTCATCACAGTCCAACTCTCACATCCATACATGACCACAGGAAAAACCATAGCCTTGACTAGACGGACCTTAGTTGGCAAAGTAATATCTCTGCTTTTGAATATACTATCTAGGTTGGTCATAACTTTTGTTCCAAGGAGTAAGTGTCTTTTAATTTCATGAATGCAGTCACCATCTGCAGTGATTTTGGAGCCTCAAAAATAAAGTCTGACAGTGTTTCCACTGTTTCCCCATCTATTTCCCATAAGTGATGGGACCAGATACTATGATCTTAGTTTTCTGAATGTTGAGCTTTAAGCCAACATTTTCACTCTCTTCTTTCACTTTCATCAAGAATATTTTTAGTTCCTCTTCACTTTTCTGCCATAAAGCTGGTATCATATGACTATTTTAGGTTATTGACATTTCTCCCAGCAATCTTGATTCCAGCTTGTGCTTCTTCCAGCCCAGCATCTCTCATAATGTACTCTGCATATAAGTTAAATAAGCAGGGTGACAACATACAGCCTTGATGTATTCCTTTTCCTATTTGGAACCAGTCTGTTGTTCCATGTCCAGTTCTAACTGTTGCTTCCTCACCTGCATATAGGTTTCTCAAAAGGCAGGTCAGGTGGTCTAGTGTTCTCATCTCTTTCAGAGTTTTCCACAGTTTATTGTGATCCACACAGTAAATAAGCACTCTTAATTTCCTTGAAAATGGTTTTGTTGGTATTATTATATTCTTGCACTTTTATAATTGGAGAAATTATAAACTTAGATAGATATCTAAACCAGCAATTTAAATACCCATTTTAACTCAGAGTGCCACTGTGTTCTTTGACCTTGTACAGCTGGTCAAATCTTTTGAGACATTTTTCTCCTTATCCAAGTGGAACATTTGAATTAGTAGATCTCTAAATTGCCTGCAAACTATAAAATTCTACAAATTCTTATTAAAAGTAAAGGATATGAAATTATTTTAGTATTATGCTGTGCTGGATTTATTTCTGTTCTTTTCTTCTTTTTAAAATATGCTGCAAATTTTCAATGTTACTTTTCATTTATAGTTGTTAAAAATTATTGGCTATCTATCCTACACTCAATAACTTGTATGTCCTATTTCCCCACCCCTATATTTCTCCTCCCACCCTCCCCACTGGTAATCACTAGTTTGTTTTCTGTATCTGTGCCTGCTTTAAATATATATATATATTTTTCACTAGTCTGTTGTATTTTTTAGAATCCATATTGATATCATATAGTAATTTGTCTTCCTCTGTCTGACTTATTTCACTAAGCACAATGTCCTCCAAGTTCATCCATATTACTGCAAAAGGAAAAAAAAAAATCCATCTTTTTTATGGTTTAGTGGTATTTCACTGTGCATGTATATACATACATATATGGATGTGTTTGTGTGAGTATGCCATATCTTTTTTATACATTTATCTGTTGATGAACACTAATGTTGCTTCCATATCTTGGCAATTATAAATAATACTACTATGAATAATGGGGGTGCCTATATTTTTTTGAATTACTGTTTTGTTTTGTTTTGTTTTTTCAGATAGGTACCCAAGAGTAGATTTTCTTGGTCATATGGTAGTTCTGTTTTTAGTTTTTGAGAAACCTCCATACCATTTTGCACAGCAGCTGCACCAATTTACATTCCTACGAACAGTGTACAAGGTGTCCCTTTTTTCCAATATCCTTGCCAACTTTTGTTATTTGCATTCTTTTTGGTGACAGACATCCTGACTGGTGTGAAGTGATATCTCATTGTGGTTTTGATTTGCATTTCCCTAATAATTAGTGATGTTGAGCTCTTTTCATGTTCTTGTTGGCCATCTGTATGGCTTCTTTGGAAAAATGTCTATTCGGTTCTGCCAATATTTTAATCAGTCTTTTTTTATGTTGATTTATATGAACTGTTTTTATATGATGGACATTAATCCCTTATCTGTCAAGTCACTTTCAAATATTTTCTCCCATTCTGTAGGTTGTCTCTTTGCTTCATTGATGGTTTCCTTTGCTGTGCAAAAGTTTCACATTTAGTTAGGCTCCATTTATTTTCATTTTATTTTTATTTCCTTGAAGAAATATATCCAAAAATACTGCTGCTATTTATGTCAAAGAGTGTACTGGCTATGTTTTTCTCTTAGAGTTTTATAGTGCCCAATATTACATTTAATCCATTTTGAATTTATCTTTGTATATGGTGTTAGAGAATGTTTTAATTTCCTTTTTTACATATTGCCATCCAGTTTTCCGAGAACAACGTCTTAAAGAGACTTTATTTTCTCCATTGTATATTCTTGCTTTCTTTGTTATAAATTAATTGACCATAAGTGTGTGGGTGTATTTTTGCATTCTGTATCCTGTTCCATTGAGCTATGTGTTTGTTTTTCTGCTAGTACCATATTGTTTGAAGACTGCAGCTCTATAATGTAGTCTAAATCAAGGACCTGATTCCTCCAAATTTATTCTTCCTCAAGATAATTCTGGCTATTTGGGATCTTTTGTGTTTCCCTACAAGTTTTTAAATTATTTGTTTAATTTGTGAAATATGCCATTGGTAATTATATAACAGTTGCACTGAATCTGTAGGTTACCTTGGATAGTGTATTCATTTTAATGATATTTTAACATATTTTGTATTAATTTTCATTTATTATAAATGTTAGTGATACATTATGGCCAGATGCTGATGTTCTAAGAAAAAGTTATTGGGGTAAACATATCTTAGAAGGCCTCTTCCATATATACATGTTATTAAACTTTGTTTGATTTTTTTCTGTTAAAAAAAAAAGAAAATTAGGACATAGTTGAAGAAAATTCAAAACAGACAGCCATCATGGCATCTAAAGATATGACAAGTTTGTGCTTACTAAGTTCAGTCAAACAGCACAGGAAGCAGTGCTTATAAAATAAAGTTTTAAATCAAGCTTCTCAAAGCAGTTAGTACAAGTAAAATCATGTATTAGATGAAAATAATTTCCCCCTTGTCATATAGATACCAGTATGAAACTATTGTTAGCTACTTATTTAAAAGTGACAGTGTTACAATCCTGCTACTAGGTTGTAAAAATTATTGCTTGTATGTATTTTGTGTATGTATAATTTATGATTCAATTATATTTCATACACAAAATATACTTTAATGTTTACTCTTAAAATTGATGGCATTTAACATGGTCTATAGAAGCCATTTCACCCTTCAAAAGGAAAATAAAAGCATATAACTTCAAGGTGGTAACTGAAATGCAGGTTAGGAAAGTATTTAAAAGAATGGAGGTAGATTTGCAGAAGCTGCTGCTGCTGCTAAGTTGTGTCAGTCATGTCCGACTCTGTGCGAACCTATAAAGGGCAGCCCTCGAAGCTCCTTCATCCATGAGATTTTCCAGGCGAGAGTACTGGAGTCACCAATTTACATTCCTACGAACAGTGTACAAAGTGTCCCTTTTTTCCAATATCCTTGCCAACTTTTGTTATTTGCATTCTTTTTGGTGACAGACATCCTGACTGGTGTGAAGTGATATCTCATTGTGGTTTTGATTTGCATTTCCCTAATAATTAGTGATGTTGAGCTCTTTTCATGTTCTTGTTGGCCATCTGTATGGCTTCTTTGGAAAAATGTCTATTCGGTTCTGCCAATATTTTAATCAGTCTTTTTTTATGTTGATTTATATGAACTGTTTTTATATGATGGACATTAATCCCTTATCTGTCAAGTCACTTTCAAATATTTTCTCCCATTCTGTAGGTTGTCTCTTTGCTTCATTGATGGTTTCCTTTGCTGTGCAAAAGTTTCACATTTAGTTAGGCTCCATTTATTTTCATTTTATTTTTATTTCCTTGAAGAAATATATCCAAAAATACTGCTGCTATTTATGTCAAAGAGTGTACTGGCTATGTTTTTCTCTTACAGTTTTATAGTGCCCAATATTACATTTAATCCATTTTGAATTTATCTTTGTATATGGTGTTAGAGAATGTTTTAATTTCCTTTTTTACATATTGCCATCCAGTTTTCCGAGAACAACGTCTTAAAGAGACTTTATTTTCTCCATTGTATATTCTTGCTTTCTTTGTTATAAATTAATTGACCATAAGTGTGTGGGTGTATTTTTGCATTCTGTATCCTGTTCCATTGAGCTATGTGTTTGTTTTTCTGCTAGTACCATATTGTTTGAAGACTGCAGCTCTATAATGTAGTCTAAATCAAGGACCTGATTCCTCCAAATTTATTCTTCCTCAAGATAATTCTGGCTATTTGGGATCTTTTGTGTTTCCCTACAAGTTTTTAAATTATTTGTTTAATTTGTGAAATATGCCATTGGTAATTATATAACAGTTGCACTGAATCTGTAGGTTACCTTGGATAGTGTATTCATTTTAATGATATTTTAACATATTTTGTATTAATTTTCACTTATTATAAATGTTAGTGATACATTATGGCCAGATGCTGATGTTCTAAGAAAAAGTTATTGGGGTAAACATATCTTAGAAGGCCTCTTCCATATATACATGTTATTAAACTTTGTTTGATTTTTTTCTGTTAAAAAAAAAGAAAATTAGGACATAGTTGAAGAAAATTCAAAACAGACAGCCATCATGGCATCTAAAGATATGACAAGTTTGTGCTTACTAAGTTCAGTCAAACAGCACAGGAAGCAGTGCTTATAAAATAAAGTTTTAAATCAAGCTTCTCAAAGCAGTTAGTACAAGTAAAATCATGTATTAGATGAAAATAATTTCCCCCTTGTCATATAGATACCAGTATGAAACTATTGTTAGCTACTTATTTAAAAGTGACAGTGTTACAATCCTGCTACTAGGTTGTAAAAAATTATTGCTTGTATGTATTTTGTGTATGTATAATTTATGATTCAATTATATTTCATACACAAAATATACTTTAATGTTTACTCTTAAAATTGATGGCATTTAACATGGTCTATAGAAGCCATTTCACCCTTCAAAAGGAAAATAAAAGCATATAACTTCAAGGTGGTAACTGAAATGCAGGTTAGGAAAGTATTTAAAAGAATGGAGGTAGATTTGCAGAAGCTGCTGCTGCTGCTAAGTTGTGTCAGTCATGTCCGACTCTGTGCGAACCTATAAAGGGCAGCCCTCGAAGCTCCTTCATCCATGAGATTTTCCAGGCGAGAGTACTGGAGTGCGTTGCCATTGCCTTCTCCAGATTTACAGGAGAAGTCCCTACGTTTGCATGTTTTCCTTTCATGTTCCGTAACTCTTCCTATTCTCTATCATAATATTGACCATTAATGTCTACTTTATAATATTGATTTATTTATACTACAAGTAGACATAATTTCTAGTGTCTTACCCTTTAATAATACTTTTACATGAAAGACAACATATGTGGTTACTTGTATTACAAATTTAGTGGTCAATTAGTCTCCTGCTCCTAGTTATGAACTTGGAGATGATTACCTTGATAGTTAATTTTTTTAAGAAATGCGCTCAACATGGTAATGTGCCTCAATCCTGTGGCAAATGCAGGTTTTGCTTGGTGATCTGAGGTACCAATATGTTTGCTTTAGTCTTTGAAATGTGGTCCTAGGAGTAGAAATGTGGCTGATGAGGAAGGTAGGGGGAGGATAATAAAATAAAATAAAATAAAATAAAAAAAACATTTTACAAAAAGTTATCCTTGAAATGTTCTGAAACTTTGTCTGTCTCAGGAATGACTCAATCTCCTTGGAAACTTAAACCACACCCCCAAATACAGAAATAACTTGATTAGTAATTTTCTTGTACTTAATGATATCATTAGTCAGTGTAGACTACCACAGACATTGACTGACTGCTTATTGGATGGTTCACATTATAAAAATTTTCTCTAGATACCCTACCACATAAATGATTCTTTCAGTTGACTTATAAAGCCATTCACTAAGATATAAGAGTCAAAAGAGTATTACACTTTGGTATCATAAAATATTAATAATTACACTTTGAAACATTGTGTGTCAAATGTACTATATTCTGCATTTTTGATATATACCTTTAAATCTCAAGACAACACTTGAAAGAGGTTATCTTGCCCCTATTTTACCAATTTTGAAACTGAATTTTATGAATTTTTTAGTAATTGTTGCATGGCAAACTGGCTGAAAAATAAATGTAATGCCCCAAATCTGTGTAATCCAAAGCCTATCCTTGATACAATAAACCATCTTGATAGTTTCTCCCTACTTCATTTTCAACTCCTGACAGTAACTATTAATTGAAATTGATTCTTGCCTGGAGAATTCCAGGGACAGGAGAGCATGGTGGGCTGCTGTCTATGGGGTCACACAGAGTTGGACACAACTGAAGTGACTTAGCAGTAGCAGTAGCAATGAAGGGGAAATGCACCTTATTGCAAATTCTGAATCATCTTGAAATGTTCACAAATATGTTATAATTAAAGGCTATAACAAAATTATTTCTGATATAAAGTTAGATTGAAACCTTTATCTTATTTTCAGTTCAGTTCAGTCACTCAGTCATGTCTGACTCTCTGCGTCCTCATGGACTGCAGCACACCAGACTTCCCTGTCCATCACAAACTCCCTGAGCTTACTCAAACTCAAGTCCATAGAATAGGTGATGCTATCCAATCATCTCATCCTCTGTTGTCCTCTTCTCCTCCTGCCTTCAATCTTTCCTAGAATCAGGGTCTTTTCAAATGAGTCAGCTCTTTGCACCAGGTGGCCAAGTGTTGAAGCTTCAGCTTCAGCATCAGTCCTTCCAATGAACATTCAGGATTGATTTCCTTTAGGATTGACTAGTTTGATCTCCTTGCAGTCCAAAGGACTCTCCAGAGTCTTCTCCAATACCACAGTTCAAAAGCATCAATTCTTCAGTGCTCAGCTTTCTTTATGGTCCAATTCTCACATCCATACATGATTACTGGAAAAACCATAGCTTTGACTCTATAGAACTTTGTTGGCAAAGTAATGTCTCTGCTTTTGAATATGCTATCTAGTTTGGTCATAGCTTCTCTTCCAAGGATCAAGCATCTTTTAATTTCATGGCTGCAGTCACCATCTACAGTGATTTTGCAGCCCCTCCAAAATAAAGTCTGTTACTGTTTCCACTGTTTCTCCATCTAATTGCCATGAAGTGATGGGTCTGGATGCCATGATCTTAGTTTTCTGAATGTTGAGTTTTAAGCCAGCTTTTCCACTCTCCTCTTTCACTTTCATCAAGAGACTCTTCACTTTCTGCCATAAGGGTGGTGTCATCTGCATATTTAAGGTTATTGATATTTCTCCCAGCAATCTTGATTCTAGCTTGTGCTTCATCCAGCCCAACATTTCTCATGATATACTCTGCATATAAGTTAAATAAGCAGGTGACAATATACAGCCTTGATGTACTCCTTTCCTGATTTGGAGCCAGTCTGTTGTTCCATGTCCATTTCTAACTGTTGCTTCTTGACCTGCACACAGATTTCTCAGGAGGCAGGTCAGGTGGTCTGGTATTCCCATCTCTTGAATTTTCCAGTTTGTTGTGACCCACACAGCCTTGTCTTTGCTACACACTATTTTATGAACATGACCTCCCATTTCAGCAAACATATAAAGTATTACTAACAGAGAGGAAAAAATTAAAAAAATGGATTTAAAATGTTTACTGGATGTTACTGAAATAAATATTTCTGTTCAAATGTTATGGTACAACTTAGCAATAGGCACGATATCTGGTTTTCTTCTACTCCCAGTTGTCTGGAAAATTACTTTTGTCTACCCCTTTGAGAACAGAAATATACATATGACTATTTCTGCTTCTAAAACATGTTGTTGGACTTCCTGAGCAATGTGGTTACCAACGCTCAATTCCTGATTCCTCTCATGTATATGATACTTTCATATGCTACATAAAACTTCAATAAATATATATGGCTTGCAAAAGGCCAATGTGCACTGTGCCTATTTTAACTTTGATACTATGTATTTTATAGTCCTTTGCTGAGTTAAAAAAACAAAACAGCTCAAGCTTTATACTGTCTAATTCTGAGTGTCACTCCTCTACAAAAGGATAAACTAGGAAAACCTTCAGAAAATTTTTCTGTTCAAATGATATTTTCTGCTCTGGAATGAAACTAGATGAAATGGACAATGTCTTCTATACTAACATGAATCAATCAAAAAGTAAAACAAAAAATAAAAACAGAGCTTAAGAGAACACATTTTATCTCAATGAATTCATCTCAGTTCTGTGTCAAATTTCTACTCAATATTTTTCCATAATAACATACTGTGAGTTGTGTTTTGATGTCCCAATAGGTAGTGAAAGCATTTCTTGTCCTTAGTAGCTTAAGAAAAGGAAAACACTTTAGAAATTATCCTAAACTCCATGTTCTTAAAGAAACAACTTTTATTATTATTTTGGCATTGAGAATGCCAGGGAAAATTCATAAATTTGGA
>SJYC01023812.1:0-44819 GCA_006408675.1 Madoqua kirkii
TAAATCTTAATATATTAGCAAATAGAATCCAACTTGCAATAAAAATGTCATACTGTGAATAAAGTGATTTGGGCAGAAATTCAAGGGTGACTAAATAGTGAAAAATATTTCCATCATATTGGGGAGAAATTAATGTAGTAATATTCACACATAGAGCTATTTGACATTATTGAATACCCATACTTGATTAGAAAATGTCTCAATAATGTAGGAATTGATGGATAGTTAATGTGATTTAACATTTATTAATATATAAGTCCAAAGCCAGTGTTTTAATGGAAAAAACACAAGAGGTTCCTTATGTAACACTGATTTTGAGATATTAAGCAATGCAATTGGGACCCCAAAATTGGTATACAGTAGGTCCCTGTTGTTTACCTAGTTTATATATAGTAGTGCTTGTGTGTCAATCCCAAACTTGATTTGCCTCTCCCTTCCTACCCCCCAACATCCCTTTTGGTACCCATAAGTTTGTTTGTTATGTCTCTGAGTCTGTTTCTGTTCCAAAGGTAACTTTATTTGTGTCATATTTTAGATTCCACATATAAATGATATCATGTATTTGTCTTTGACTTGCTTCATTTAATTGATAATCTCTAGGTTCATCCATGTTGCTGACAATACCATTATTTAATTCTCCTTGTGACTGGGAAATATTCCATTGTGTGTGTGTGTGTGTTTGTGTGTGTGTGTGTGTATGTACCACATCTTCCTTGTCTATTTATTTGTTGATAGACATTTTGGTTGCTTCCAGGTCCTGGCTGTTGTAAATAGTGCTTTTTTGAATATTAGGGTGCATAACTAACAGAGGCAGAAGATATTAAGAAGAGATGGCAAGAATACATGGAAGAACTGTATAAAAAAGATCTTCACAACCCAGATAATCATGATGATGTGATCATTCATCTAGAGCCAGACATCTTAGAATGTGAAGTCAAATGGGCCTTAGAAAGCATCACAATGGTGTGATCACTCACTTAGAGCCAGATATCCTGGAATTCAATGTCTTAGGAAGCCTTAGGAAGCATCACTACAAACAAAGCTAGGGAAGGAGATGGAATTCCAGTTCAGCTATTTCAAATCCTGAAAGATGATGCTGTGACAGTGCTGTATTCAATATGCCAGTAAATTTGGAAAACTCAGCAGTGGCCACAGGACTGGAAAAGGTCAATTTTTATTCCAACCCTGCGGGGGCCTCTCCACAGAAAGAGTAGAGGCAGTGGAACTTCCCTCAGTAAAGCCGAGGGGTCCCGAGGAGAGGTGAGCCTGCTGTCCGCCAACTCAGCCCCCGGCAAGCTAGAGACAATCAGACGCGAAAGGGGTTCCGTCGAAGCAGTTCCCGTTCATTGTTACAAACTCTCAGCTTATATAGACAAACAGGAGGGTTTTAGGAGGGACTTTCCACAGTTGCACCAATCACATTAAAGGTCAAATTGTCATGCCCCTTCATTATAACAGGAGTCTATGTAGATCACACATTGTCTACGTGCACAGAAATCAAGAGAGCCAGTCAAAAACTTTGACAGACAACATAGACCCTGCCCCCATGCCTTCCGCCAGGCACCATCTTAGCTTTTTGACCACAAAGCTAGCCCCTTTGTTTTTAAGGTTTCCCATTTACGGCCCCACACAACCTCAAAGAAAGGCAATGACAAAGAATGCTCAAACTACCACATAATTGCACTCATCTCACATGCTAGTAAAGTAATGCTCAAAATTTTGCAAGCCAGCCTTCAGCAATACGTAAACTGTGAACTCCTTGATGTTCAAGCTGGTTTTAGAAAAGGCAGAGGAACCAGAGATCAAGTTGCCAACATCCGCTGGATCATGGAAAAAGCAAGAGAGTTCCAGAAAAACATCTATTTCTGCTTTATTGACTATGCCAAAGCCTTTGACTGTGTGGATCACAATAAACTGTGGAAAATTCTGAAAGAGATGGGAATACCAGACCACCAGACCTGCCTCTTGAGAAATCTGTATGCAGGTCAAGAAGCAACAGTTAGAACTGGACATGGAACAACAGACTTGTTCCAAATAGGAAAAGGAGTACGTCAAGGCTGTATATTGTCACCCTGCTTATTTAACTTATATGCAGAGTACCTCATGAGAAATGCTGGACTGGAAGAAACATAAGCTGGAATCAAGATTGCCGGGAGAAATATCAATAACCTCAGCTATGCAGATGACACCACCCTTATGGCAGAAGGTGAAGAGGAACTAAAAATCCTCTTGATGAAAGTGAAAGAGGAGAGTGAAAGTTGGCTTAAAGCTCAACATTCAGAAAACGAAGGTCATGGCATCCGGTCCCATTACTTCGTGGGAAATAGATGGGGAAACAGTCGAAACAGTGTCAGACTTTATTTTTTCGGGATCCAAAATCACTGTGGATGGTGACTACAGACATGAAATTAAAAGACGCTTACTCCTTGGAACAAAAGTTATGACCAACCTAGATAAAGTTGGCTTAAAGCTCAACATTCAGAAAACGAAGGTCATGGCATCCGGTCCCATTACTTCGTGGGAAATAGATGGGGAAACAGTCGAAACAGTGTCAGACTTTATTTTTTCGGGATCCAAAATCACTGTGGATGGTGACTACAGACATGAAATTAAAAGACGCTTACTCCTTGGAACAAAAGTTATGACCAACCTAGACAGTATATTCAAAAGCAGAGACATTACTTTGCTGACAAAGGTCCATCTAGTCAAGGCTATGGTTTTTCATGTGGTGATGTATGGATGTGAGAGTTGAAATGTGAAGAAGGCTGAACACCAAAGAATTGATGCTTTTGAACTGTGATTCTGGAGAAGACTCTTGAGAGTCCCTTGGACTGCAAGGAGATCCAACCACTCCATTCTGAAGGAGATCAACGCTGAGATTTCTTTGGAAGGACTGATGCTGAAGCTGACACTCCAGTACTTTGGCCACCTCATGCAAAGAGCTGACTTACTGGAAAAGACTGATGCTGGGAAGGATTGGGGGCAGGAGGAGAAGGGGATGACCGAGGATGAGATGGCTGGATGGCATCACGGACTCGATGGACGTGAGTCTGAGTGAACTCGAGAGATGGTGATGAACAGGGAGGCCTGGTGTGCTGCGATTCATGGGGTTGTGAAGAGTAGGACACGACTGAGCGACTGAACTGAACTGATCTTTTTGGATTAGAGTTTTCTCTGGGTATATGTTCAGGAGTGGAATTACTGGATCATGTGGTAACTCTGTTTTCAGTTTTTTAAGGACCTTTGAACTGTTCTCCATAGTTGCTGTTTAGTCTTTAAGTCATGTCAGACTCTTTTGTGACCCCTTGGAGTATAGCCTGCCAGGCTCTTCTGTCCATAGAATTTCCCAGTGGCTGTACCAATTTACATTTTTGAAAGTTTCTTTTTCTCCACACCCTCTCCAGTATTTATTATTTGTAGACTTTTTAATGACACCCATTCTGACTGGTGTGAGGTGATTCCTTATTGTAGTTTTGAGTTTCATTTCTCTAATAACTAGCAATATTATCATAGTTATTAATTATTAATAATTATACAATACAAGATAATAATCCTGAGGTATTATTTCTTGTGTATTAAATAGTCAAAAATTCAAAAGCTGGACTATATATTATTTTGGTAAAAATGTGAGAAAATAGGCATTTCAGGAACTTTGTTGGTGGGAATGCAAAATGGTTTAATCTCTATAAATATATATATGACAATCTAGTAAAAAAACCTATGCCTTTATCATTAGATATAGGAAGATATATTGAATAAACTAGAACATCAAATATTACTTTGACAGGGAACAATAAAGGTAGGAAGAGGTATGAACCCTCCTGATTAAATTGATCCATCTTAGCATACTGTGGAAGAAGGCAATGGCACCCCACTCCAGTACTCTTGCCTGGAAAATCCCATGGACGGAGGAGCCTGGAAGGCTGAAGTCCATTGGGTCACTGAGGGTCAGACTTGACAGAGCGGCTTCACTTTCACTTTTCACTTTCATGCATTGGAGAAGGAAATGGCAACCCACTCCAGTGTTCTTGCCTGGGGAATCCTGGGGACAGGGGAGCCTGGTGGGCTGCCGTCTATGGGGTGGCACAGAGTTGGACATGAAGTGACTTAGCAGCAGCAGCAGCAGCATCATATCGTGGGGATAAATGATGTAATAAGCTCCATGATGTCATACAGCAGGAAGTATAAAGCCACATCTTAAAAGGACTATTGTCTATAAACTGGAACCTGAATATCATCTAGCCCCTTGATTTAAACTAATTGCTTTCAGAAAGTATAGCAGCTGTAGGAATAAGCAAAGGACATGTTGAGTGGGGAAAATCAGTCAATATAGTTGTTAGAAATTCTGAAGGAGATATATCCTAGTTTATCCAATGAAACAATGGACAAAATGTGGTAAATAGTTGTAAAATAAGAGATGTAAGAGATATTTCAGTGATGTGAACTGTGTAGAACTTGTTTGCATTCTGACAAATCAGAGAAGGAAACTCTGAAAAGACATTTTAGTGTAGCTAAGAAGTGTTAATATAAACTGAATATTAGGTGATATTATGAATTATTATTATTGCTAATGTACCAATGGCATGATGGTTATGTGAAAATACACTCATACCAAAGTTTTTATTAGTGAAATAAGAGGAAGTCTGTTGTTTGCTTTTTAATGATTTGTCAAAAAATAAGAAGCAAAAGGAAAAGAGAGATTAGGTAAATGTGGGGATATTTTGATAATTATTGACTATTGGTGATGGGTATAAAATGGTTTGTTTTATCAGACTCTGTTCTTGGTGTGGTTTTGGAAAGTTGCATGATAATTTAAACCTATTAGCCCTGACTTGTGGTGGTAGTAGGTACATGGCATTGTTTTAAGTGATTTGGAACAGGATGATAAAAATTGATGGAGAAAAGTAAGTATGAGATATAATTTGGAAGCTCTAACAAGATAGGCTAATGAATTAATGAAGGCATTAAGGAAAAGAAAGAAATCAGATATGTCTCATAAATATAAGTAAAGATTATGTGGAAAATATTTAAGTCTGTTAAAGGAAGAGTTCAAAGGAATATGGAATCAACCGAGTGAAGATAGATTACACATTCTTAGCCTGGATAAGACTACTGGGAGAGAATATTAATAAAAGAGAAAAGAGAGAACATGGCCAAGGACACAGTAATTTTATGTCTCTTGAAATAGAAGGAGTTGCTAATGACATCAATTGTGCCAAGAGACAAAAAGTGTATAAGAAGATCTGAGGATCATTAAGGAGTCAAATAAAATGTGGTTAGAAAAATCAAATTTGTGTTTTGGTAGCATGGAGGCTATTGATATCCTCATGAATGACAGCTTCGTAGACTTGATTATTCCTCTTGAAAAATGTAATACTGTTTGAGAGTGACCTGATGGGCAGAGAGTTGTATATTCCTTTATAAGGTCATTGAAGACATTCATAAGATGCTTTCACTTCTGTTCTCCAATGGTTAAGATATTACTTTCGTGTGATTTAGATTTCCTGAAATTAGTTCTACCTTTGATCCTGTTTCCAGAAGCTCTAATATTCTGAATACTGGACAAGATACCTGGTCATGGAAATAAGGCCTATGATCTTTCTAGACTGACAGGAGATTTTAACAAATTAGGAGGGAGAGAACTGAAAACTGCCATTGTCATTACAAGTCACATCTTTTTTTTTTTTTTTTTTTTTGCATTTTATTTATTTTTTTTAATTTAATACTTTATTCTATTTTACAATACTGTATTGGTTTTGCCATACATTGGCATGAATCAGCCATACATCTTAGTTTCTATTAAGAGCAGATTTTAAAATAGATTAAATGGAAGGAAATGCCTCAGGAGTGATCCTTGTTTTTTATTTGTAATATACAGGGATAATTCACCCTTTTGATTTATTTTCTCTTCCCCATGTGTCACAACTTCTCTTGACTGTCTTAACTTTTGAACTGGCATATTGCATTCTAAATTGAGAACTTGCCCTCGTATATTTGGCCATATTTTTAGTGACTGCTGACAGTTTTTTTAAACTCTGATAATGCAACAGTCTCTCTTATGATTTTATTTCTACTCTGATCTTCTGTGAATTTAGAAGTCTCGTTGTATAAAAATGTTTATCATATGAAACAAAATTGAAATTGCTTCTTTAATATCATCTAATATCAAGTCCTTGTTCAAACTTATCTATCTAAAAGTGTTGGATATATATTTTAACAATCTGAAAGTAGGTAGAAGACATTGTGAATCATTACTAAAATAAGAACCATTCTTTACAATGATATTATAGCTATAATATCATTGTCACAATTGAGAAAAGTAACAATAATCCCATAATAACTAATATACCACCAATATCCAAATTGTCTCAGTTCTTACAAGACTATAAAAATATATTTTATAGTTTTTATGTCTTTGACCAGAAGGTAACATAACTGTTAGAATGTTGTGGCCATATTGGCACCTAAGGGAGGGTGGAAAGCATAGCTGAATGGCCATGTTCTCATCTGACACTTAAAATGTTCTCTTTGCGAAGAGAATGAAAAATAGGCACTAAGGGACAGTCCATGGTCTTAATCCCTGGGGTAAATAGGAAAAAATAATAAGAGAAACTTCACAACAAAAAAATATATATTTTGTTGATGGAAAGTCAATCTCCTGGTAACCCAAGTTCATGACAAATTGAACTTCTTCACTTCACCCTATGAAATAGTGAAAATAGGGATTTAAAACTACTTGAAAATAAAGGACAAAGGTGTATGTGGACATGATCAGGAAAAATCTTATAAATGAAGTATATTTTGTTGAATTTCTAGAGTGGGTCATGCCCACTTATAAGAATTTGATCTAAGAATTTTGCTATCACAAAGTTCCAGATCACTAGAGCTAAATCAAATCAGCTAAGAATGATACCTCTTCAATCATCTTGCACTTGGTCACTTAGAACAAGTGAGAAAAAACTCAGCCAGAACAGTTTCACTCTGTTCCTATTAGTGCCTTTGCATCTGAGGAGAACCTATGCTCAGTGGCAGTCTGGGCCTTACTTAATAAGCCAGTGGGAAATACGACCCATTTACAGTACAGTTTCTTGTTTTTACTCCTTTCACATCTCTGTATCCTTCATTAGAACCTCCCTTTTTTCTACATATCCTTTGTTATTCTACACCATCACCATCTCATTTAATTAGGTTTAGATTTAATTTAATCTTCCAGTGACAGAAAAACTGTCTGAAGCTTGCTCATCTCTTGAAGTTAGGGTTCATTTCGCATCTTACAATGTCTATATATGTTTGTGTGATTACATGAACTAATAAGTTCCTCCTATTCTTACTGCTGATACTTTTTCCCCTTAATTGCATCAACCTAACAATTCCCTAAACCTTTCTTTATATTAAAAAAATAAAGGTGAGTATATTTATACCTACATACATGTATTTGAAGGGATATAGAAAATGCCTTATATGTCAACAGGTCATTATGTCCTTACCTATGTGCTATTTTGGAGTTTTTATAAAATATTTAGAAAAATCAGGTTTTCTCCTAAAATTAAATTATAAACTTGAGACATAATGAACTCAGTTCAGTTCAGTTCAGTCATTCAGTAGTGTCGGACTCTTTGTGACCCCATGAACTGCAGCATTCCAGGCCTCCCTGTCCATCACCAACTCCCAGAGTCCACCCAAACCCATGTACATCAAGTCAGTGATGCCATCCAACCATCTCATCCTCTGTCATCACCTTCTCCTCCAGTTCTCAATCTTTCCCACCATCAGGGTCTTTTCAAATGAGTCAGATCTTCATCAGGTGGCCAAAGTTCAGCTTCAACATCAGTCCTTCCAATGAACACCTAGGATTGATCTCCTTTAGGAAGGACTGGTTGGATCTCCTTGCAGTACAAAGGACTCTCAAATGTCTTCTCCAACACCACAGTTCAAAAACATCAATTCTTCACTGCTCAGCTTTCTTTATAGTCCAACTCTCACATCCATACATGACCACTGGAAAAACCATAGCCTTGACTAGACAGATCTTTGTTGGCAAAGTAATGTCTCTGCTTTTTAATATTCTGTCTAGATTGGTCATAACCTTCTTTCCAAAAAGTAAGTGTCTTTTAATTTCATAGCTGAAGTCACCATCTGCAGTACTTTTGGAGCCCAGAAAAATAAAGTCAGCCACTGTTTCCACTGTTTCCCCATCTACTTGCCATGAAGTGATGGGATCAGATTCCATGATCTTAGTTTTTTGAATGTTGAGCCTTAAGCCAACTTTTTCACTCTCCTCTTTCACTTTCATCAAGATCCTAGAGCTTAGGTAACTGAATTAATTCAATTCATTCATTGAAACACCTAGCTCCTAAGTCTTGTGGTTAGAATGTGTCTTAAGTGAATGTTTCAGAAAATCTAAAGAAAATGTGTATCAACTTGAAGATTTGCTTATAACCTAAAGGGCAACAAATGAAGAGAGAATTACAAAGCAAATGTTGCCAATGCCCAAATACACCCAATCTAGGAGAAAGAGGTATTAGCAAATTGATTTTGAATATTTCCAACCCCATTAGCAGAACTATCATAAATGTAAGATAACTTGCATTTAACAATTCTAGGCTTATGATGTTAAAATTCAGTTTATCTAATTCTCTGTTTTACTGATTTCATATTTAACTCCAAATGTTGATTGGCTTCCCATATATCTTGCTCTGGCAGTAATTTGCATACATGTGATGTTTATACTTCTCACTGACAATTAACATATTGACATTCTGATATCCTTTATATAACAAGAACAAGTCTTTTGGGTACTGACCACTTTGTACCTGATGAGAATACCTCCCTGAACCTT
Organism: Madoqua kirkii; assembly: GCA_006408675.1. Taxonomy (NCBI): domain Eukaryota; kingdom Metazoa; phylum Chordata; class Mammalia; order Artiodactyla; family Bovidae; genus Madoqua; species Madoqua kirkii. The sequence goes on from SJYC01023812.1 coordinate 8,840, forward strand.
TAAAGTGGAGAGTACACCTGAAATGTTTAAACCATTGAGGTTTACCCTAGTCCAGCCCAGCTGCAAAAATGCTTTGTTATGTTTCACAAACAGGAGTACACATTGTAATCACCAAGGGAACTTTTAGAAAATAATTTAAGAAAAAAAGAAATGTGTGTACCTGTGGGCTTCCCAGGTGGCACTAATGGTAAAGAAGCTGCTTGCCAATGAGAGAGGCATAAGAGAGGCTTACTTAATTCCTGGATTGGGAAGATCCCCTGGAGAAAGACATGGCAACCCATTCCAGTATTCTCGCCTGGAGAATGCCCTGGACAGAGGAGCCTGGCAGGTTACAAGTCCATAGGGTCACAAAGAGTTGGACATGACTGAAGCAACTTAGCATGCACCCAAGAGTTACCAAAGCAGAAGAGTTGTTGTAGAATCTAAGAATCTCTAATCTATAAAAATCACCCTAGGTCATTCTGATGTGGTTAATCTAACAATTGTTCAGTGACAGATATTTGTAATACCGTTGTGATAGTGCTATTCTACTGCACTTGCCATCTGTATATGCTCAAGAAATTTCTGCTCTTCTTAGGCAAATTGCATACACATGTGCCTCAGTTTTACAACATATATATATATATATATATATATAAAAATCATACTTAAATACATATAAATTATATGAATGTATATGTGTTAAGCAGTTATCACTTATATAACAACCAATACTTATCTCCAGACTCTGTATATAATCAATTCCCACAGTGATTTTAAATGAAGATTGACTCCCAAAACAGTATTTGTTTTAAATTTTATTTTTATAGTATTTTAAAGATTACATTTACAGATATTACAAATAATCAGCTATGTTCCCTGTGTTGTACAACATGTCCTTATGCCCAATTTTGTTCCTCCCACTCCCCACCCCTAATGGCTCCTCCCACTCCCTACTGGTAAATACTAATTTGTTCTCTTTGTCTATGAGTCCACTTCTCTTTGTTATATTCACTAGTTCAATGTATTTTTTAGATTCCACTTATAAGTAAAGAGATATGGTATTTGTCTTCCCTGTCTGACTTATTTCACTTAGCATCAGTTCAGTTCAGTTCAGTCTCTCAGTCATGCACAGCTCTTTGTGACCCCATGGACTGCAGCATGCCAGGCCTCTTTGTCCATCACCAACCTCTGGAGTTGCTCAAACTCATGTCCTTTGAGTCAGTGATGTCATCCGACAGTCTCATTCTTTGCTGTCCCCTTCTCCTCCCACCTTCAATCTTTCCCAGCATCAGAGTCTTTTCAAATGAGTCAGTATTTTGCATCAGGTGGCCGAAGTATTGGAGTTTCAGCTTCAGCATCAGTACTTCCAATGAATATTCAGAACTGATTTCCCTTAGGATGGACTGGTTGTATCTCCTTGCAGTCCAAGGGACTCTCAAGAGGAGACTTCTCCAACACCACAGTTCAAAAGCATCAATTCAGCTTCCTTTATAGTCCAACTCTCACATCTATACATGACTACTGGGAAAACCATAGCCTTGACTAGAAGAACCTTTGTTGTCAAAGTAATGTCTCTGCTTTTTAGTAAGCTGCCTAGGTTGGTCATAACTTTTCTTTCAAGGAGCAAGTGTGTTTTAATTTCATGGCTGCAATGGTTTTGGGACCCCGAAAAATGAAGTCTGTCACTATTTCCATTGTTTCCCTGTCTATTTGCCATGAAGTGATGGGTCCAGATGCCATGATCTTAGCTTTCTGAATGTTGATTTTTAAGCCAACTTTTTCACTCTCCTCTTCCACTTTCATCAAGAGGCTCTTTAATTCTTCACTTTCTGCTGTAGCATGGTATCATCTGCATATCTGAGGTTATTGATATTTCTCCTGGCAATCTTGATTCCAGCTTGTGCTTCATCCAGTCCAGCATTTCTCATGATGTACTCTGCATATAAGTTAAATAAGCAGAGTGACAATATACAGCCTTGATGTACTCCTTTTCCTATTTGGAACCAGTCTGTTGTTCCATGTCTAACTGTTGCTTCTTGACTTGTGTACAGATTTCTCAGGAGGCAGGCCAAGTGGTCTAGTATTCCCATTTCTTGAATTTTCCACAGGTTGTTGTGATCCACACAGTCAAAGGCTTTGGTATAGTCAATAAAACAGAAGTAGATGCTTTTCTGGAACTCTCTTGTTTTTTCAATGATCCAGAAGATGTTGGCAATTTGATCTTTGGCTCATCTGCCTTTTCTAAATCCAGCTTGAACATCTGGAAGTTCATGGTTCACTTGGAGAATTCAAAAGCTTAGAGAATTTGTAGTCTATCTTAACACAAAGATAGTTGTTAGACTATGGCTACAGTGACTTAATATCATATCCTTTGGACAATCTTCTATAAATATTTCATCTATCAGTCAATGTTTATAGAATACATATATGTTGTATAGATGTTGTCACTAGGTTCAGTTTACCTTTGTACTGCTTCAATTGATATATTTATGGATTAATCTAGGCAGCATTTACATAAAAATAGTACTGGCCAGGATTGATAAGTGTGAAGGAAGAGCAGTGGCACAATGCCCGAGAGTTCAGAGGAGAGAGAGAGATCTCTTCTAGTTTATGGGGTCAGATATTAATGGAGTAGATAGTGACATACAAACCGAGCTGCATTCTTGAGAGGGTTTTAGTATGTGGAGGGGTGATCTCAGGAAGGGAAGAAGATGTCCTATTTAGAAAAAGCAAACAAATCAAAGAGGGAGAAGGTGAAGGGAGGAGACTGAAAGGAGAAAACAAGACAAATGGGGTGGATAAAGAATTGTTCATAAGAAAGTGAAAGTGAAGTCGCTCAGTCATGTCCGACTCTTTGCGACCCCATGGGCTGTAGCCTATCAGGCTCCTCTGTCCATGGGACTTTCCAGGCAAGAGTGCTGGAGTGGATTGCCATTTCCTTCCCCAGGGGATCATCCCAACCCAGAAATAGAACCTGGGTCTCCCTCATTGCAGGTAGATGCTTTACCGTCTGAGCCACCAGGGAAGCCCTCATAAGACCATTAGGTTCAATTCAATTCAGTTCAGTTCAGTCACTCAGTCGTGTCCGACTCATTGCGATCCTATGAACTGCAGTACACCAGGCCTCCCTGTCCATCACCATCTCCCGGAGTTCACTCAAACTCACGTCCATCAAGTCGCTGGTGCCATCCAGCCATTTCACCCCCTGTCGTCCCCTTTTACTCCTGCCCCTAATCCCGCCCAACATCAGTCTTTTCCAATGAGTCAACTCTTCACATGAGGTGGCCAAAGTACTGGAGTTTCAGCTTTAACTTCATTCCTTCCAAAATACACCCAGGGCTGATCCCCTTTAGAATGAATTGGTTGGATCTCCTTGCAGTCCAAGGGACTCTCAAGAGTCTTCTCCAACACCACAGTTCAAAATAATCAATTCTTCGCCACTCAGCTTTCTTTACAGTCCAACTCACACATCCATACATGACCACTGGAAAAATCATAGCCTTGACTAGATGGACCTTTGTTTTCAAAGTAATATCTCTGCTTTCTAATATGCTGTATGGGTTGGTCATAACTTTTCTTCCAAGGAGCAAGCGTCTTTTAATTTCATGGCTGCAATCATCATCTGCAGTGATTTTTGAGCCCCTCAAAATAAAGTCTGACACTGTTTCCACTGTTTCCTCATCTATTTGCCATGAAGTAATGGGACCAGATGCCATGATCTTCGTTTTCTAAAAGTTGAGCTTTAAGCCAACTTTTTCCACTCTCCTCTTTCACTTTCATCAAGAGGCTTTTGAGTTCCTCTTCACTTTCTGCCACAAGAGTGGTGTCATCTGCTTATCTAAGGTTATTGATATTTCTCCCTGCAATCTTGATTCCAGTATTAGATAATTCTAATTGCCTTGCTGGGGCACTGTTTTAAAAATGATTATGATAATTTTTTGTGGAGGTCTAGAGAGTTGAAGTGTTTCAGAAACCAGAGCAGGGGAGGATTCCAAGTAGCCAAACAAGCAGAGCCACTATCTGGGTTTCAACTAGAGAAGTTCATCTATATTCTCTGCCACTCCACCCTCCACTTTTTTTTTTTTTTTCGGTGAAGAGAATCAGCTCTTAAAGTACTAGAAATACTACTTCAAATATAAGGAAAAAAGAAAGGATAATAGGTGAGTAAAGAGAGTAGAGAAAGGGCAGGATTGTAGCTGAGCTTCAGAAAATTAAATTGAGGAATGAGGGTTGGAATATTTAGAGAACATGCCTATTTCTTTAGCTTCACATGGCTGCTTGTGATATGTGACACATGATTGTTCATATTTTTCAAAAATAGTTCATATGAGATTGACATGACTGTCTGCCACTTCCTTTTTCTTGCATCTCACCTCATTGCATCACTATTATAGAATAGCTACATTTCCTACCAAGGTCCTATTTGAAACATCACAAGAAAAAAAAGTCTTTTTTTCTGTATAAGATTTCTCTCCATAGACCAATTAATTGGGATGGGAGGGGAGTAGAGTATAAGAGAAGCTGCCTCATCTATTTCTCTTTTCATCCTCACTCAATCCATTCTATCTATGTTCAAATTCTCTCTGTCTTAGACTTGCCAATCAGGCACCTACCTTAGGGCTGACATTAGTGTGTCTCTCTGCCTGCAATATCAGACACTAGGGAATAGGAAAGTAATAGAGCTGAATATTTGCAATGCTCCATGGAAATTGAGCCATGTGTCTGAAAGGTAGGTCATTATTAAATTAGAGAAATTATTATTATGTTGTTGTTGATCATCAGTCACTAGGTCATGTCTAGCTCTTTGTGATCCCACGAATTGCAGCACACCAGACTCCCCTTTCCTGCACTATCTCTTGCAGTTTGCTCAGATTCAAATCCATTGAGTCAGTGGTTCTAACCATCTTCTCTTTTGCCTTCAATCTTTCCCAGAATTCATGTCTTTTCCAATGAGTTGGCTTTTCACATTAGGTGCCCAAAGTATTGGAACTTCAGCTTCAGCATCAGTCCCTCCAATGAATATTCAGGGTTGATTTCCTTTAGGATTGACTGGTTTGCTCTCCTTGCAGTACAAGGGACTCTCAAGAGTCTTCTATAGCACCATGATTCAAAGGCATCATTCTTTAACTCTCAGCTTTCTTTGGTCCAACTCTCACATCCATACATGACTACCGTAAAAAACCATAGCTTTGATTATGTTGACATTTGTCGACAAAGTGATGTCTTTGCTTTTTATTACTCTGTCTAGGTTTGTCATAGTTTTCTTTCCAAGGAGCAAACATCTTTTAATTTCATGACAGCAGTCACCATCTGCAGTGATTTTGAAGCCCAAGAAAATAAAATATGTTACTGCTTCCATTTTTTTTCCCTTTCTATTTTCCATGAAGTAATGGGACTGGATGTCATGATTTTAGTTTTTGAATGTTTAGTTTTAACCCAGCTTTTTCACTGTCCTCTTTCACGTTCATCAAGAGGCTCTTTAGCACTTTTCCCCATTACAGTGACATCATCTGCCTATCTGAGGTTGTTGATATTTTTCCTGGAAATCTTGATTCTAGCTTGTGATTCATTCAGCCTGACATTTTGCATGGTGTATCTTGCATATAGATTAAATAAGCAGGGTGAAAATATACAGCATTGTTGTAATCATTTCCCGGTTTTGAACCAGTCCATTGTTCTACGCAAGATTCTAACTGTTGCTTCTTAATCCACATAGAGGTTTCTCAGGAGACAGATAAGGTGGTCTGGTATTCACATGTCATCTGAGAATTTCCCACAGTTTGTTGTGTTCTACACAGGCAAAGTCTTTAGTGTAGTCAGTGAAGCAGAAGTAGTTGTTTTTATGGAATTCCCGTGCTTACTCTATGAGCCAATGAATGTTGGCAATTTGACCTCTGCCCTTGGTTTCTCTGCCCTTTCTAAACCCTGCTTGAACATCTGGAAGTTCTCAGTTCACATACTACTGAAGCCTAGCTTGAAGGATTTTGAACATAACCTTACTAGCTGCAAAATGAACACAATTTTGCAGTAATTGTAGTAATTCTTCCTAATGCCCACTTGATTTCACACTCCAGAATATCTGGCTCTAAGTGAGTGTCCATCATTATCTGGACTATCTGAGTCATTAAGATCTTTTTTTTTTTTCTGTAGTTCTTCTGTGTATTCTTGCCACCTTTTCTTAATCTCTTCTGCTTCCTTTGGGGCCATATCATGTCTGTCCTCTATTGTGCCCATTTTTGCATAGAATGTTCCATGGTATCTCTAATTTTCTTGAAACGATCTCTAGTCTTTCCCATTCTGTTGTTTTCTTCTATTTCTTTGCATCGACTAGCAAGGAAGGCTTTCTTATCTCTCCTTGCTATCTTTTGGTACTCTGCATTCAGATGGGCATATCTTTCCATTTTTGTCTTTCCTTTTGCTTCTCTTCTTTCTTCAGCTATTTGTAAGGGCTTCTCAAACAACTTTGCCTTCTTGCATCTCTTTTTCTTTGAAATGGTTTTGGTCACTGACTCCTATACAGTATTACGAATATCTATCCATAGTTCTTCAGGCACTCTGTCTAACAGGTCTCACTTCTTGAATCTATTTATCACCTCCATTTCATAATGATAAGAGATCTGATTTAGATCATACCTGGTTTCCCTACTAGTTTTCCCTACTTTTTCTTAAATTTAAGCCTGAATTTTGCAATAAGTAGCTTATGACCTGAACCACAGTTAACTCCAGATCTTGTTTTTGCTGACTGTATAGAGCTTCTTCATCTTTAGCTGCAAAGAATCTAATCAATCTGATTTCAGTACTGTCCATGTGTAGAGTCACCCCTTGTGTTGTTTGAAAAAGATTTTTGCTATGATCAGTGTATTCTCTTGAAAAAATTCTATTAAACTTTGCTTCATTTTGTACTCCAAGGCCAAACTTTCCTGTTACTCCAAGAATCTGTTTATTTCCCACTTTCGCATGCCATTACTATATGATGAAAAGGACATCTTTTGTGTGTGTGTGTGTGTGTGTGTGTGTGTGTGTGTGTGTTAATTTTAGAAGATGTTACAGTTCTTCATAGAACCATTCAGTTTCAGCTTCTGCATCAGTGGTTGGGGCATAGACATGGATTACTGCGATATTGAATGATTTGCCTTGGAAACCAACTGAGATCATTCTGTCAGTTTTGAGATTGCACCCAAGTACTGCATTTCAGACTCTTTTATTGACTATGAGGTCTACTCCATTTCTTCTAAAGGATTCTTGCCCAAAGTAGTAGATGTAATGGTCATCAGAATTAAATTTGCCCATTCCCATCTTATTTTAGTTCATTGATTCCTAAGATGTCGATGTTCACACTTGGTGGCTAGGAAGGCACTAGTGCTGAATTTTTATTTCTGACCCTGTATTTAGTCTCTTGATACCATATCATGAATACTTTCTCAACTCTCCATGTGTTTTGCCATCACTTCTACTAGATTTGAAATTCCAAAGAGGAACAAAATTTTCACCCTGTTAGGTTTCAGGCCTTTCCCTACCTCAGATGGGGTGTGACAAAGTGGGAATCAGGAATGTGTGTTTTACTGAACCTCATAAAACAGGAAATTTCCCCCAAAGAATAATTTTCAGATGCTGGGTAGTATAGGAAATGACAGATACGGTGAAAACCCTTTCCTATTGTAATTTTTCAACTCCTTAAATATAGTAGTAAAAGTAAAAACCCACAATCAAATTGAAATTGACTTAAAATCTGACTTATATGTCAATTATGGTACTAAGGTTCTTACATTTACCCTAGTATTTGCAACATTTTATTCATTTAATTTTGATATTCAATAATAATGTGTTATATTATTTTAGCTTTGTTTAGCAAAATATATTACCCATTTAACTCTACTTTTATTTTCATGCTGCTGCTAAGTCGCTTCAGTCGTGTCCAATTCTGTGCGACCCCATAGACAGCAGCCCACCAGGCTCCGCCATCCCTGGGATTCTCCAGGCAAGAACACTGGAGTGGGTTCCCATTTCCTTCTCCAGTGCATGAAAGTGAGAAGTGAAATTGAAGTCACTCAGTCATGTCTGACTCTTCGCGACCCCATGGACTGCAGCCCACCAGGCTCCTCCGTCCATGGGATTTTCAAGGCAAAAGTAACATTATAAAAGCTGTTCTATTAAAAAATCCTGATTTTTAATATTCAGCCTTAAAGTCCCCTCTGAAATATCTCACCTCTGAAAACAGAATACAAAAATGTAAATCATGAAACATATTCTTATTTTCCTTGTGTTAGACTATCAAGTTTCTCTTGGTCTAGAGAGATTCATTAATTTCCCAAAGTCTATATTGTTAGACTTTCCACAGGAGAATCTCAGATTCCAGTAATCAGTGCTCATGGCCAACTCTTTTCTGATAACTTGCTGCAGAATATTTGAAAGGCCATTAACATGCAGTGCATTGAGCTGCTTCAGGGTTTGCAACTATATTGGAGAAACAGAGAACAACTTATACAATTCCTCTGGGGTGTGTATAAATCTCTTCAACTCCTGATGTGTATCCTGTATTAATAACCAAAACCAAGCAGGATGGAGCAATCGTAAAAGGAAGAGAACATTAATCTTTTTTTCTTTTCTAAACATTTCTCCCACTTCCACAGTCTCCAAATCTCCATTCTACAGTAAATGTAAAAGCTTTTTGCTTGCTACTTCATACATTTTGCTGCTTTTTCTTTTTTTCTTAGAGATGTGTCTTATGAATTATTTAACAGTTCATAATTTTTGACCCATACCCTCTTTTCTTTAGTGCTATTTGTCAGTGCGCATCTTCTCTATGTGTTGTGTGTCTTTTGTGTTCAACATGCCAAATGTCAGGTGCTTTTCTGCCTCTTAGATACTCTGGGCAGTAGTCAGACAGTCTTGCATATGGACCTTGGCATTTCTTGCCCATTTTGCTTGGTTGCTTCTCCTATTTTCTAATCCTTGATGCCAAACAGTAGTTGTTTTTGCCTCTCCTGTTTAACTCCCAGGTTACATTTACCTATTCAACAATGAACTGAAGTTTTTCCATTAAACCCAGTTTTCCACTCTAACCCCAGATGTGACTGACACAACCACCTTGTTCTCTCAAAGTGACACCACTAGTATTGTCCCTATATGATTGTCTTGTTTATACTCCCTAAGGGATCTGTACATCTAATTTTCTTTCTCAAAAGAAAACCTCAGCATTATTAATCTAGTGGAAGAATTGATGTGTAGTCTCCTTTTTCATGTAAATACATATTCATATTTTCATGAATTGACTATAAGTATCTTAATAAAAACCTACAAGAAGATAAATTCCTCAAGATATTTGGTTTATTTTTCTCTTTTACTACTTAGCAAATAATAGGTATTTAAGATTATGAAATGATACAAAACTATACTTGGGGAGTCATAAATTTATGAAACACTGAGTTTGGAACATAAAGGGGATGAGAATCTTCCTAACTTCTGCCATCTCTTCAGTGAGGCAGGAATGGCTGAGGTAGATGCCAAACCCACCCACTATCTTCTGTACTTACAATTGAAGCATATTCTCTCCTTTAATATAATTTTGAATTCTAATTGCATGAATTTCATCTACTATATAACTTGATTTATACTGTCTTAATTTTTAAAAATGTTCCCCTGAGTGAAAATGAGTTATTCTTTCTATATACAAATTTGTATCATGTTTAGAACTTCTAATGTCAAAAGTCAAATCACTATTTTATGGAAATCTGAGGAAATTAGAAAATCAGTTCAGTTCAGTTCAGTCACTCAGTCATGTCCGACTCTTTGCGACCCCATGAATTGCAGCACGCCAAGCCTCCCTGTCCATCACCATCTCCAGGAGTTCACTCAGACTCACATCCATCGAGTCGGTGATGCCATCCAGCCATCTCATCCTCTGTCGCCCCCTTCTCCTGCTCCCAATCCCTCCCAGAATCAGAGTTTTCCCAATGAGTCAACTGTTCGCATGAGGTGGCCAGAGTATTGGATTTTCAGCTTTAGTATCATTCCTTCCAAAGAAATCCCAGGGCTGATCTCCTTCAGAATGGACTGGTTGGATCTCCTTGCAGTCCAAGGAACTCTCAAGAGCCTTCTCCAACTCCACAGTTCAAAAGCATCAATTCTTTGGCACTCAGCTTTCTTCACAGTCTAATTCTTGCATCCATACATGACCACTGGAAAAACTATAGTCTTGACTAGACAGAACTTTGTTGGCAAAATATTGTCTCTGTTTTTGAATATGCTATCTAGGTTGGTCATAACTTTTTTTCCAAGGAGTAAGTGTATTTTAATTTCAAGGCTGCAATCAACATCTGCAGTGATTTTAGAGCCCCCAAAATTAGTCTGACACTGTTTCCACTGTTTCCCCATCTATTTCCCATGAAGTGATGGGACCAGATGCCAGGATCTTCGTTTTCTGAATGTTGAGCTTTAAGCCAACTTTTTAAACTCACCTCTTTTACTTTCATCAAGAGGCTTTTTTAGTCCCTCTTTACTTTCTGCCATAAGGGTGGTGTCATCTGCATATCTCAGGTTATTGTTATTTCTCCTGGCAGTCTTGATTCCAGCTGTGCTTCTTCCAGCCCAGCGTTTCTCATGGTTTACTCTGCATATAAGTTAAATAAGCAGGGTGACAATATACAGCCTTGATGTATTCCTTTTCCTATTTGGAACCAGTTTGTTGTTCCATGTCCAGTTCTAACTGTTGCTTCCTGATCTGCATATAGGTTTCTCAAGAGGCAGATCAGGTGGTCTGGTAACCCCATCTCTTTCAGAATTGTCCACAGTTTATTGTGATTCACACAGTCAAAGGCTTTGGCATAGTCAATAAAGCAGAAACAGATGTTTTCCTGGAACTCTCTTGTTTTTTTGATGATCCAGCAGATGTTGGTAGTTTCATCTCTGGTTCCTCTGCCTTTTTAAAATCCAACTTGAACATCTGGAAGTTCATGGTTCGCATATTGCTGAACCAGCTATACATATACAAATATCCCCTATTTTTTGGATGTCCTTTCATTTTAGGTCACCATAGAACATTGAGTAGAGTTCCCTCTGCTATACACCATTTATAATGTTGAAAAATGTGTGTATATACCTCTTTCTATAGCTATATCTACTTACCCATCTATAGTTTACCAGCAAGTGTTTATAGTAAATATAACACTTTAATCTGTTGAAAAACCATTTTTATTGGTTCTTATGAAAGTAAGATGAACCCTGGATCATAGAAATTAACTGCACTCATTAGTATGTGTGTATATACCTCTTTCTATAGCTATATCTACTTACCCATCTATAGTTTACCAGCAAGTGTTTATAGTAAATATAACACTTTAATCTGTTGAAAAACCATTTTTATTGGTTCTTATGAAAGTAAGATGAACCCTGGATCATAGAAATTAACTGCACTCATTAGTAATTAGGGTAAAACTAAAGGAGAAACACATATTATAAGCTGTTCACCACATTTCATACATCAATCTGTTTGTAATATAACTGAATGCAAGTCTTTAGAGAACTATCCTATAGGAAAAAAAGGAATTGGCAAACAGAACAAATAGGTAAACAGTAATGATCAAAGGGATCAGTCTGAACCATTTAAATGACATCATTACATACCTACATGTTTCTTTATATAAATAGTGAATGTGATTGCAGCTTTTAATTTTCTTTCTCTGTTCCCATTTATCTTCTCCATCAGGCATGCAAATGAAAGCCCTATAGAACAATTAACTTTTGTGATAATAATTACTATCTCTTGTGCCCTGCTGTGTGTCAAGTTGTTTTATAAGTCATTTTATATAATTATCTCTATCCTTTCAACAAAACAGTGGGGTAGGTATTATTGTTACTTTACAGCAGTGATACTAAGGCATGAGAGTTTAACTTGCCCAGAGTCTTAGCAAAGAATATGAATAGAATCCATACTTAAGATAATCTAGTTCAAAATATATATATATATATATATATATGCTTAGGTAACATTGGTTTTAAGTATAATGAGCATACTTAATATAATGTAATACTATATTAAACCCATCAGTGAATGTAAAATGAGGTCCATAATGTTCCATAATGGGGGCAGGACAACATATGTTTGTTATCAGAGTATTCCACTTAGATCCCTTTCGGGACTCCTTTGCTCAGTTTTAGTGCTGGTAGCCCTAATAGGAAGAGACCATGATGACCAAAGGGTCAGAGGTACAGGTTCATGACACCAAGTCAGCCACTGAGACTAGAAGAGGTACTAGGTGATACTAAGGGGACTAGACAGGGCAGAGGCACACGATAATCATCCCTCGGCAGTGGCAGGGGCTGCTTTTGTTTCACTGACCTTCCTCTACTAAGTTTCTCCAGGAAAATAGTTCCACCAGTGTATCCATGCCAAGGTGAATCTGAGTTCACAAGAGGTGAAAAGTGATAGAAACTTTGATGTGCCATGTGATGTACTTGTTGCCCAGCTGCTGAAATTGCTATTGGTAGATAAGCTTCAACACTCAGCTCCTGCAGGGATTAGACTTAGTTGAAATGAGTCACTATGCCTGTAGTCACTTCCTTTAAGAAGACAGTCCATATCCAATGACTAATTGAATTAGGAGTGTGAGGCTTGACCATTGCAGCTCAACATGGGGCAACTCTGAAGAGCTCCTCTTGCTGCAGGGCTCCCCAGGGGTTAATCTGAGAATGTTGGCACAGCTTGACTTCTTGCCCTTCACATTCCCGTTTCCTTCTCCTCCTCCATGAGTGTTCATGCAAAGGAACTCTAGTAAACACCTCAAACAGTAAACACTATCTCAGAGTCTGTTTTCTGGGAGTCCACTCTGGCAAACACAAACATTTCTGTGAAAACATGCTACAATGTGTGGTACTCCCATCTTCAGTTTTACATGGAGTTAGGAAATGTCTTTTCCAAAGAAACAACAAAGACTCTTTGTACTTGGCTTTCTTGAAAGATATTCCTAAATATAGTACAAAAGGACTTTTTCACAGTCCAAAACTTTGCCTTTGGGGTTGTTTTATATTTTTACTTCTGAAATGAAGAATGCAGTTTTCCATAAGAAAGGAATTGTTCTTCCTCAAAATGAATTGATTCACTTCCATTATTAAGAATTAACTGCTCTTATACTGATGAGCCTAATACACCTAGGGTGGTGGTCCTATTGTGGTTGATGAAAGTAAAAGTTTCAGTGGAAGTCGGTCAGTCATGTTTGACTCTTTGCAACCCATGGAGTGTAGCCCACCAGTTTCCTCTGTCCATGGAATTCTCCAGGCAAGAATATGGGAGTAGGTAGCTATTCCATTCTCCAAGGGATCTTCCCAACCTGGGGACTGCACCCAGATCTCCTGCACCGGCAGGCAGGAAGCCCTGTGGTGGCTCAGATGGCTGATGGAGACACATTAACTATTTCTGAGAATACACTCAACTTGTGTGCCTGAAAATTCTTTTTGAAAGCGTATAAACTGGACTGGAGGAAATAAAGACTGTGGTGACAGCCTACTTAGGAGGTAATCCTGATCAAATAGTATTAATTTACTCAACAATATTTGTGGGCACCACTGGAGACACACTCAGAATAGGAATGAGAATGTTTGAAGATCAGTGCCTTCTTGGCTCTGATCTGTGCAATACTGAATACACTGAGATCTCATCAACAGTTTGAATAAACATTACATAATTTGAAAAAAAAAATTAAATGCTCAATGTTAATTTTTATAATTTTAGTTTGAAATTTAATTATTTCCTCCTACTCAACATTTTGTAAAAGTTAGGATTTGAACATTGCATTAGCTGAGCAAATCTATGCCTAGAGAAAGAAGAAGAATTTGTTAAACCTAACAAGCAAAAGTGATAGCGACCATCTGTCTCATTTAATAAAATTACTTGATTTTTTTCCCCATGGCCCCTATTAATAAAGTCATTAGGAAAAAAAGATGTGGAACTAAATACCTGGAAATGAATTTCATGTGCTTTGATGGGATCACAATTTCCTAAAATATTGTTCCCATTTTTTAAAAGTTGAATTCTTTACAACTTTCCAGCCTATCTTGGTTCAGTTAATACTATAGGAAAAAGTTTTTTCTTTCTGCTTTTTTTTTTTCGGTCTTGTGACTAAATTGGTAAGTAAAGAGATAACAATATACCTTTGGGACTAAACCCTAAATAGTTGCAGGGATGAGAAAAATAAGAGAACTCTAACAGGGGAAGATGAGGCATCTTAAGAGAATTTTATACGTAGAAAGATTTAAATACTATAAGTGGTAATAAAAATTGTCAAGTGTTGTTAATTGAAGTAATCATCAAAATATATATAGCCTTCATAACAATGAATATTAATAGGTTTTATTGTCTACCATCAAGAGATAAGATTATTAATATTTTACAGTAGCTGATTGATTATACATGTATTTAAATAAATGAGGTCACTTTAAATAAGGTAAATTGAGGACTTCCCTGGTAGCTCAGCTGGTAAAGAATCTGCCTGCAATGCAGGAAACCCTGGTTTGATTCCTGGACTGGGAAGATCTGCTAGAGAATGGATAGACTACCTACTCCAGTATTTTTGGGCTACCTTGGCGGCCCAGTTGGTAAAGAATCCAGCTGCAAAGTGAGAGACCAGGGTTTGATTTCTGGGTTGGGGAGATCTGCTGAAGAAGGGAACAGCTCCCCATTCCAGAATTCTGGCCTGGAGAAGTCCATGGGATTCAAAGAGTCAGACATGACAGAATGACTTTCACTTTAAATAAAATCAGATTTTTTCCAGTAATAGTCAATTTCAGTGTATGAAATCTTTGAAAAGAGAAGAAAGCAAGAGAAAAAGTATCTTAGCAGTATGTTGCTACTATGTCATCAACTTAGGATTTTTTTCATCATGCTGCCTATCAAAATATCATTCCTTTATGTTACCTCTTCACAAGAAGAAATCTGTCATTGTCCAGATAACTTGAAGACTATCCACAATTTTGAGCAAAATAAAATATTAATTTTACTCAATCCATATATGTTAGACACAAAGGAAAAGAATTTCTTAAAAAAAAAAAAAGTCTTCATGGGACTGTTATGTTAATCACTACCATAATTAAGACCGAATCAGAAAGGGCAGTTTCTTAGTGTTTTACATTATGGATATGAATATTTACTTTATATTCCAAATTGTCCTATTTATACATTACATTTGAATTACTTTGTTTATATTTTATCTGAGAAAATGGATAAAAAGTGGGACCAGGCATACACTTAAAATAATAGGACTAGGAAAGTCCAGGCAGTAGCTGTGATGAAAGGATTGGCCTCGAGGCTTGCAGAATAGCCATAGAAAATTGAATACTTTCTTCATTACTTCTAGAAAGTATTCGTCTTATATAAGTTTGAGGAGTGTTGGTAGGTTGAGGTGAGAAGATGTTTAATTATCTCTGCCTCTCCTGTCAGGATTTGTCTATTTTTTGATTAATAAAGAACAGCAGTCTTCCAGATATTCATTTTCCCTCAGAAATGTCAACACCATGCCCTACACGAAATTGGAAGTTGAACACTTCTTCGAATAGATTTTTTGTTATTGGTTTAATGAATGTAGAATCTCTTCAAAATATTCAAATTGGTTTCAGTTAAAAATGAATTTTTATATGTGATTTGTGCTGAGTTGGGGGATTTTTTTTTTCAGTTGCAGTGACATTATGAGCATTGAAATGGCATTTGAAGTTGTTTTCAATTTGAGAAAGAAAGGATCATTAATTTGGAATTGTTCTCACTTGAGAAAACTCAAAATGTTCAAAACACTATTGTTGAACAGCAAATCTGAGAATAGCTTCCTCAAATTTAAATCACAACATTCACCTTTAGCTTACTAGATATGAAGTAAAATATGTTCAGGACAATGAAACCCAATAAGAATGATCTTGGAACAGGGAGGAATTTGAATATTAAGGAAACTGGGATCAGAAGAAAGGGTTTTGGTGAGATAATTGTGTAGGGAAGGATGATGGTTTTTGCTTATTTTTGCCTGTGATCTTGCTATATCTTCACTAAACTTTCTGTTATTATACTTCACTAACTTCATGTTATTGTTTTCATTTGCTCAGTTGTGTCCAACTCTTTGCAACCCTGCAGCATGCCAGGCTTCTCTGTCCTTCACTATCTCCTGGAGTTTGCTCAAACTCATGTCCACTGAATCAATGATGCCATCCAACCATCTTATCCTCTGTTGTCCCCTTATCCATGTGCCATCAATCTTTCCTAGCATCAGAATCTTTTCCAGTGAGTCAGCGCTTCACATCAGGTGGCCAGAGTATTGGAACTTCGGCTTTACCATTTGTTCTTCCAGTGAATATTTAGTGTTGCCTTCCTTTATTATTGACTGGTTTGATCTCCTTGCAGTCCAAGGGATTCTCAAGAGTCATCACCAGCACTACTAACTCAGACTTCGGCACTCAGACTTCCTTATGGTTCAACTCTCACATCTGTCACGACTACTGGGAAACTGTATCTTTGACTAAACAGACGTTTGTTGGCAAAGTGGTTTCTTCTTGTTAATATGCTGCTTAGTTTTGTCATAGCTTTTCTTCCAAGGAGCAACCGTCTTTTAATTTCATGGCTGAGTCACCTTCCACAGTGATTTTGGAGCCCAAGAAAATAATTTGTGATTGCTTCCACTTTTTCTCCTTTTATTTGCCATAAACTGATGGGATGTCTTCATAGATCTTTATAAAACTTGTTGCATTATTGAGGCTCAGAAATTTCATCATTTTTGACAATAATTACTTTTGAGTGTTCATCTTCTAATATTTTTCTTTTCTTTTTCTCTTGAATCAATACCATTCATAAATTAATTCCATGAGAAATCCTTCTTGACTATTTAATCTTTACAGTGTTAGTTCTTCACTGATGAGCATTTTTTGGACTTTGGGATAGAGAAAAAGCAGAATAACTTATAAGTCATTGGGAATATTTCTTAGGACACAAAATTGAGTGTGAATGAGGTTTTTCTGTCCTCATGACTAAGATAATGACAGAATAGCTTGTATAGAGTAACCTAGGGATTTGTATAAAGAATATGAGGATTTTCTCCATGTTCCAGAACAACTACATCTGAATCATTAGATTGAGACCCTAGCATCTGTCTTTTCAAAACTTTCCCAAGCAATCTGAGGTAGAATGAAAGCTGAGAATCAAGATTTTAGTTTTTTTTCTTACTAAATGAGATTGTCCAGTAAAGGGCTACTCAAACTGTAGTTTTCTCTACTTTAGATACTTTCTAGAGAGAATGTTCACTGTCCAGGCTCAGTAAACATGGCTCAGTCTTGTTTATTATTCTTCTATCTGGAAATAAACTGTTAGGTTCCCAGCAAAATTAAGTGAAAATACAAAGTGTGCCTATATGTCTACTGTCCTCCCATCTGCACAGCCTCCCCCACTGTTAATAAGCCACAGCTGGCGGTGCATTTTTTAAAAAACAATTGATGAACCTACATGATATTAAGTCTCTTTTGAAAAGGGAAGATGGCTGCCTTTTTTAGCATTTATATGTTGCATTTCTCCTATTCTGAAAAAAATTAGAAAATCACATGGACATTTATAGGCAGAATGTTTTAGAAAGAGCAATATTAGGAATTGAACCAATTGCCAATTGGGTGTACACTAAGTCCCCTATATACAGACCTTCAAGTTGTGAACTTTCAAAGATGTGAATGTGCCCCTGTATGCCAGTCGTTGTACTGTAATACTGTACTTTTCAGAGGACATGCAAAGATGGGCTTGATAAAGGGCAGAAATGGTATGGACCTAACAGAAGCAGAAGATATTAAGAAGAGGTGGCAAGAATACACAGAAGAACTGTACAAAAAAGATCTTCACGACCCAGATAATCATGATGGTGTGATCACTCATCTAGAGCCAGACATCTTGGAATGTGCAGTCAAATGGGCCTTAGAGAGCATCGCTACGAACAAAGCTAGTGGAGGTGACGGAATTCCAGTTGAGCTGTTTCAAATCCTGAAAGATGATGCTGTGAAAGTGCTGCATTCAATATGCCAGCAAATTTGGAAAACTCAGCAGTGGCCACAGAACTGGAAAAGGTCAGTTTTCATTTCAATTCCAAAGAAAGACAATGCCAAAGAATGCTCAAACTACCACACAATTGCACACATCTCACATACTAGTAAAGTAATGCTCAAAATTCTCCAGTCAGGCTTCAGCAATACGTGAACCGTGAACTCCCTGATGTTCAAGCTGGTTTTAGAAAAGGCAGAGGAACCAGAGATCAAATTTCCAACATCTGCTGGATCATGGAAAAAGCAAGAGAGTTCCAGAAAAAACATCTATTTCTGCTTTCTTGACTATGCCAAAGCCTTTGACTGTGTGGATCACAATAAACTGTGGAAAATTTAAAAAGAGACGGGAATACCAGACCACCTAACCTGCCTCTTGAGAAATCTGTATCCAGGTTAGGAAGCAACAGTTAGAACTGGACATGGAACAATGGACTGGTTCCAAATAGGAAAAGCAGTACGTCAAGGCTGTATACTGTCACCCTGCTTATTTAACTTCTATGAAGAGTACATCATGAGAAACGCTGGACTGGAAGAAACACAAGCTGAATCAAGGTTGCTGGGAAAAATATCAATAACCTCAGATATACAGATGACACTACCCTTATGGCAGAAAATGAAGAGGAACTAAAAAGCCTCCTGATGAAAGTGAAATAGGATAGTGAAAAAGTTGGCTTAAAGCTCAACATTCAGAAAACAAAGATCCTGGCATCTGGTCCCATCACTTCATGGGAAATAGATGGGGAAACAGTGGAAACAGTGTCATACTTTATTTTTTGGGAATCTAAAATCACTGCAGATGGTGACTGCAGCCATGAAATTAGAAGATGCTTACTTCTTGGAAGAAAATTTATGACCAACCTAGACAGTATATTCAAAAGCAGAGACACTACTTTGCCGACTAAGGTCCATCTAGTCAAGGCTATGGTTTTTCCTAGGGTGATGTATGGATGTGAGAGTTGGCCTGTGAAGAAGGCTGAGCGCCAAACAATTGATGCTTTTGAACTGTGGTGTTGGAGAAGACTCTTGAGAGTCCCTTGGACTGCAAGGAGATTCAACCAGTCCATTCTGAAGGAGATCAGCCCTGGGATTTCTTTGGAAGGAATGATACTAAAGCTGAAACTCCAGTACTTTGGCCACCTCATGCGAAGAGCTGACTCATTGGAAAAGACTCTGATGCTTGGAGAGATTGACGGCAAGAGGAGAAGGGCATGACCGAGGATGAGATGGCTGGATGGCATCATGGACTTGATGAACGTGAGTCTGAGTGAACTCCAAAAGATTGTAATGAACAGGGAGGCCTGGTGTGCTGCAATTCATGGGATCGCAAAGAGTCGGACATGACTGAGCGACTGAACTGAACTGATACTGTAAGATTAAAATTTTTTTTATTTTTTGCTTGCTTTTATGCATTGTGTGAATAGTATTATAATTTTTTATCGTGTATATACTACTGTATAATATGATTGTGTTAGATACCTAGGCTAACTCTGTTGGACTTACAAACAAATTGGACTCATGATCGTGCTCTGCAATTGAACTTGTTCATATGTAGGGGACTTGCTGTATTCCTCTATGTCTCAAAGCCTGCCTGTGTTTTTATGTGAGACCACTGTCACAAAGATTGTCACCATTCTCATAGGGGCAGCTAAGTCAATAAGAAAGGATATTGAACCATTCAGGAAATTTACAAACTAATCTGTAAATGTCACCCCAGAAAGAATTGATCATCGTGATACTTTTTCTCAGATAACATTTTCCTAGTGTTATTTTCCTCATCCTACTGGAAGCTCAGTTCCTTTGGCCTTCCTTGTGGCCTTGAGAATGCCATGTTTCCATTGATAGAGCATTTTGTCTTTAAAATTGGAATGAGGAAGGAACCCTGAGTCTGTCTTCTAGGTTAGTGTACACCATTAACACTTCCATGAAGTACAGCTGTTATTACTTATCTCAATTGGATTATATATTCTGTTAAATTTTGTGATGTAATTGGATCATTCAATTATAGTTCATAGTTTCAGATCAAAATAGGCTGATAATATGAACAGCCTTAGAGGAGAAAATAGCAACCCACTGCCATATTCTTGCCTGGAAAGTCCAATGAGCAGAGGAGCCTGGTGGCTTACCGTTCATGGGGTTGCATACAGTGGGATACTGGGAGACTGTGTGCACACAGCACATGAACAATTTACAGTAATTTAAATTTTGGATAACACTTCAAATCCCTGCAGAAAACAGAAATACTTATGTCAATTCTAATTTTGACATCAGCTTAATAAAGAGTAACATAAAAAATATATTAAAAATACTGGTACATTTAATAGCATTTTAAAACAGGGTATTTAGCTTAAATATTGATATTTTAAAAGTTGAATTGTATTTCAACTTAATACTTGAAAATATCTTGTCATAACTTACTGAGTTAAGTGATACATTTACATTGTATTAACAGAGACATTAGCTATAATACACCATGCCACAACCCTATTATAACAGTGTGTAATATAGATGAGGCTCTAATGTGGTCTGTTCATGTTTCTAGTGATACATGCTACCAGGAATACCCACGGGAAAATGAGATGATACACAATAAAAATTTTAAGTAGGTGTTAGCCATCCATACCCAGTCCCTAGACTGCCATAATTTATTAATTGAAGCAGTGTAATAATTTTTAATATTTAAATTCTGAAATATTAACATTTAATATGCCTTTTATGAACAATTTATTATATTGTCTAATGGCCAGCTGAAAATTAGATACTTTGAAGTATACAGTAATAGCATGTTAAGAAAATATTTATGACTTGAAAATAGAAAATTGAATATTGCCTTGTCTCTCAACCCCAAGTACACATTGTAGTATTACTACATGGATGGGGATGGAGAACAAGATGGTGGAGGAGTAGGTGGACGTGGAGTACATCTCTCTCCACAGATATATCAGGAATAAAGTGAAAAGTGAAAGTGAAGCCACTCAGTTGTGTCTGACTCTTAGTGACCCCATGGACTACAGCCTACCAGGCTCCTCTGTCCATGGGATTTTCCAGGCAAGAGTACTGAGTGGGTTGCCATTGCCTTCTCTGAAAGAATATATAGACCCATGCAAAACCAGTAGGATGAACAGAACAAGGAGGAAAAACAGAAGTTCTAATAGGATTGGACTTGTCCTCAGCAGATGGGGGAACTGAAGTAGGGGTCTGATCCCTACATCAGGGCAATTGTCTGAGTCAGAGGAGAAACAGTTAAGGCTTAGAGTGGAACCTCTGATCTGTGGCAACCTAAATGGAATGAGAAACAGAGAGTCCTTGCTGCAGCCATATATACCCCAGACAGTGCAGCAGCTGAGAGCTGAAGTTTAGGGATTGTGGAGTTACCCCTGGGTGAGGGCTACTGTTGACTGTGGAAAAACAGCCTGAGTGGATGTGAGGGAGGAGACTGTGGTGAGAAATGCCTATGGAGGAAAGCTGGGCAGCCATGGAAGCAAAGCAATACTGCTGAGTCATGCATAGGGAGTGGAGCCATCACCATAGCCTCTCTTCCCCAACACACCAGCACTGGCAGCTGAACAGTAGAGAAGCTGGCCTATCAAATGCCTGATGGCACTGAACTACAGAGTAGGACCCTACCCAGGGTGCCCCTTTAAGTGCCTGATGTGCCCATCCACAGAGTAGGACCCCAGTGGGGGGTCGGGGGGTGGGGGCCTCTATGCGCCTGATGCTGAAAACAGTGAAGCATCACAGGCAAAGAAGCTCTCTAAAGGCCAAAATGGCCAGAACTACAGAGAAAGGCTGGCCAAAGAGGCCTTCTGATCGCCAGCTACAAGAGTTTTGGAAAACGATTCTGATAGGGCCATAACACCTGCAGTGGAGGCAGTCCATGTCCTTGCACAGTCGGTGCCACCAGAGTCCCCAAAGCCAAGCAGCTGCACCACCTTCACTCTCAACTCTCACTGGGGCAGAGGTGCCACAGGCAAAAAGGTCTTGTGCCTCTGCGTGTTGGGTCACTTTGGTAGTGTCTGACTCTTTGCAACCCTGTGGACTGTGGCCTGCCAGGCTTCTCTGTCAGGGAGGGAGTTTCTCCAGGCAAAAATACTGGAGTGTATTGGCCAATACTGGTTGCCATACCCTTCTAGAGCATTATATTTCCTGCTGCCCTATCTGCCAACTCCCCTGAATGTCTGGTGCTGTCAGAACCCCTGCGACCCAAGCAGCTGCATCATCTCCACACATGGCCCTCACAGGGGCAAACCCAGGTCCTCCAGGGCAGCTCAGGAGCAAACCCCAGTGGACTATCCACAGGCAGAGGTGGGAATAAAACCATCATTGAAACCCAGGGGGCAGTGTGCCTAAGGAAGAAGACCCAAAACCCTCTTACCAGCTGTACAGGCTGCAGATTAAATCCACACAATTAACTAGGCAGACTTTGTGTCATTGAGAGTGCCCACAAAAGAAAATGCACTAGTTCTGATAGCTGTGGACATTGGAGGCAAGAACACAGAGGAGTAGGATCAGATTAAGATCTGAGCTGCCCCCACAGAAGGTCCAGAGATCAGCACAGAGTTAGAGAGCATCCTGGGCAGCTGAGGTGGACTGTGACTCCCAGAGATGGAAAGGGCACTGACTGTAGTGACTCAAGAAAAACATTTATTATTCTTATGTTTTGACTTGTTCTGTAGATTCTTTTGAATCCCCCCGCCCCTTCTTTTTCCCCGCTGTTGTAGTTGTCAGTTTTATTGGCATTATGAAATCTAATTAAGCTTTTGAGCTTTTTTTTTTCCTTCTTTTTCCTCAGTCACATTTTTATTGTTGTTATAAACCTCTGCCTCTACATTAGGCTTTTGCAGTTTTGAGGAGCTTTCTTTTATTATTATTTTTTCCTCTCTCTTTTTAAAATTTTCGCTTTTAATTTTTTTAAATCTATCATTATTTTCTACATTTATTCCTTTGTTTGCCTTTCCTACTGTTCTTTTCCCTTACAGCTAATCTTTATTGTATATGTCTTCTTCACCTACCTCTATTTAACTTTGCATATCTATTCTTTCTTTCCTTTCCTCTCAACATATTTGATAATTTTATTTTCTTTGATTTTTTTCCCTCCAGTTGGCACCTTGTTTAGTTTTGTCTTACAGTTTGTGCTTTAGTTACTTTTGTTCTGGTAGACATAATTTTTGGTTCCCCTTGTTTCCCAGGTCAATCTATTGTTCTGTAGTTTTTCTGGAATGTTTTGCTCTTGCTTGTGGGTGTATATGTATATGTATATATTCAGTGACATTTTTTATTGTTGTTATAAACCTCTGCCTCTACATTGGGTCTTTGCAGTTCTGTGGAGTTACTCTTTTTTTTCCTTCTTCCATTTCTTTTCTTTTCTCTCTTTTATAATTTTAATTTTTTAAGCCTATTATTTGTTTTCTACATTTACTCATTTGTTTGCCTTTCCTACTGTTCTTTTCCCCTTGCAGTTAATGTTTAATGTATAAACCTTCTTCATCTACCTCTATTTAGCTTTGCATATCTACTTTTTCTTTTCTTTTTTTTCCTTCCCCTCAACATATTTGTTAGTTTTATTTTCATTGCTTTATTCCCCAGTTGGCACCTTTTCATTCTGTTTTCCAGTTTGTGCTTACATTAGTTTTGTTCTAGTAGATATAATTTTTGATTTCCTTTGCTTCTGGGTCAGTCTATTATATTTTATTTTTGTTGGACTATTATGATTTTTTTCATGGGTATATATGTATATATTCAGTCACACTTTTTGTTGTTGTTATAAACTTCTGCCTCTGCATTGGGCCTTTGCAGTTCTGTGGAGTTTTCCTTTTTTCTTTCTCTCCCCCCACTTTTTTTTTTCCTTTTCTCTTTTTTATAATTTTAATTTTAAAAAAACTATTATATTTTTTCTACATTTATTCTTTTGTTTGCCTTTCTTACTGCTCTTTTCCCTTTTCATTTAACCTTTAATGTATATAAGTCTTCTTCATCTACCTCTGTTTAACTTTCTTTCTTTCTTTCCTTTCCTCTCAACATATTTGTTAGTTTTGTTTTTATTGCTTTGTTCCCCACTTGGCACCTTGCTTTAGTTATGTTTTCCGGTTTGTAATTTAGTTAGTTTTGTTCTTAATTAACATAATTAATTAAATATAATTTTTGATTTCCTTTGTTCACTGGGTCAATCTATTATACTTTATTTTTGTTGGACTATTTTGACTTTGGTCATGGGTGTATATGCATATGTGTATATTTAATTATTTTAATTATTATTTGCCTCATTTTATAACTGTCATTTGCCTGGGGTTCATCTTTGGTTTCTCATTTTTGGATATTTGTTTTAATCTCACTTTATGCCATAACAAACAACTTGTGGAATCTTTGTTCATGACATGAGATCAAGCCCTGATCGTTTGGAGTGGAAACACTGACTCCAAGACCCTATCCTCTCAGAGAATTAACCCTAAGCGGTATCAAATAGTGAGAAATCACAGAAAGGAAACCACTTGAATACAAGACTTGGCATCACTTAACCACCAGTAGCACACTGTGCAGGAAAGCTCATCTAAACAACAAACAAAACAAAAGTACAAACCAAATCATCAGCAGACGGGATTAACACCTCCCTCAACTCTTGCCTGTCAAAGTAAAAACAAAACAAAAAAACTTCAGCACAATTCTCACCCTATACAAAGCTTACACAAACCACTGGACCAAACTTCAGTTGGTTTAGTAGCTTAGTCGTGTCCAGCTCTTTGTGACCCCATGAATCTCTGTATTCCAGGCCTCTCTGTCCATTACCAACTCCTGGAGTTCACTCAGATTCCCATTCATTGAGTCAGTGATGACATCCAGGCATCTCATCCTTTGTCATCCCCTTCTCCTCCTGCCTCCAATCCATCCCAGTATCAGAGTCTTCTCCAATGAGTCAACTCTTCACATGAGGTGGCCAAAGTACTGGAACTTCAGCTTCAGCATCTTTCCTACCAAAGAACATCCAGGGCTGATCTCCTTCAGAATGGACAGGTTAGATCTTCTTGCAGTCCAAGGGACTCTCAAGAGTCTTCTCCAACACCACAGTTCAAAAGCATCAATTCTACGGCACTCAACTTTCTTCCCTGTCCATCTCTCACATCCATACATGACTACTGGAGAAACCATAGTCTGTCTGACTAGACAGACCTTAGTTGGCAAAGTAATGTCTCTGCTTTTAAATATACTATCTAGGTTGGTCATAACTTTTCTTCCAAGAAGTAAGAGTCTTTTAATTTCATGGCTGCAATCACCATCTGCAGTGATTTTGGAGCCCCCCCAAAATAAGTCTGACACTGTTTCCACTTTCCCCCCATCTATTTCCCATGAAGTGATGGGACTGGATGCCGTGATCTTCATTTTCTGAATGTTGAGCTTTAAGCCAACTTTTTCACTCTCCTCTTTCACTTTCATCAAGAGGCTTTTTAGCTCCTCTTCACTTTCTGCCATAAGGGTGGTGTCATCTGCATATCTGAGGTTATTGATATTTCTCCCAGCAATCTTTTTTTTTTTTTCTCCACTGTTTCCCCATCTATTTCCCATGAAGTGATGGGACCAGATGCCATGATCTTCGTTTTCTGAATGTTGAGCTTGAAGCCAACTTTTTCACTCTCCTCTTTCACTTTCATCAAGAGGCTTTTTAGCTCCTCTTCACTTTCTGCCATAAGGGTGGTGTCATCTGCATATCTGAGGTTATTGATATTTCTCCCGGCAATCTTTTTTTTTTTTTCCTCTCGGCAATCTTGATTCCAGCCTGTGCTTCTTCCAGTCCAGAGTGTCTCATGATGTACTCTGTATATAAGTTAAATAAGCAGAGTGACAATATACAGCCTTGGCATACCGCTTTTCCTATTTGGAACCAGTCTGTTGTTCCATGTCCAGTTCTAACTGTTGCTTCCTGACCTGCATACAGATTTCTCAAGAGGCAGGTTAGGTGGTCTGGTATTCCCATCCCTTTCAGAATTTTCCACAGTTTATTGTGATCCACATAGTCAAAGATTTTGACATAGTCAATAAAGCAGAAATAGATGTTTTTCTGGAGCTCTCTTTTTTTTCCCCATGATCCAGTGGATGCTGGCAATTAGATCTCTGGTTCCTCTGCCTTTACTAAAACCAGTTTAAACATCAGGAAGTTCACGGTTCACATATTGCAGAAACCTGGCTTGGAGAATTTTGAGCATTACTTTACTAACATATGAGATGAGTACAATTGTGTGGTACTTTGAGCATTCTTTGGCATTGCCTTTCTTTAGGATTGGAATGAAAACTGACCTTTTCCAGTCCTGTGGCCACTGCTGAGTTTTCCAAATTTGCTGGCATATTGAGTGCAGCACTTTCACAGCATCATCTTTCAGGATTTGAAACAGCTCAACTGGAATTCTACCACCTCCACTAGCTTTGTTCATAGTGATGCTTTCTAAGGCCCACTTAGGAGAGCAGAAACCAAAAAGAAGAAAGAATTTAATCCTGAAGCCTGAGAAAAGGAGATATCAAACACAGGAAGTTAAAAAAAATGTAAAGGCAGAGAAATACTACACAAATGAAGGAACAAACCAGAAACACAGAAATCCAAATAAATGAAGAGGAACTAGGCAAACTACCTGAAAAATAATCCAGAATAATGATAGTAACAATGATCAAAACCTAGAAAACAAACTGGAGAAAATGCAAGAATGAATTTAAAAAGTCCTAGAAGAATTAAAGAATAAACATGCAAAGACAAACAATACAACTACTGAAATTAAAAATACTCTAAAAAAATATACTCTAGAAGGAATCAATAGCAGAATATCTGAAGCAGCAAAACAAATCAGTGAGCTGGAAGATAAAATGGTGGACATAGCTTCAGAAGAGCAGAATAAAGTAAAACAAATTAAAAGAACTGAGGATAGTCTCAGAGCCCTCTGGGACAATATCAAACAGACCAACATTCAAATTATAGGGGTTAATTATATGGATTAAATGTTCTGACCAAAAGACTTAGACTAGCTGAATGGATACCAAAACAAGACCCAAATATATGCTGTCTACAACAAACCCACTTCAGACCTAAAGACACATATAGACTGAAAGTGAGAGGATGGAAAAATATAT
Source organism: Madoqua kirkii (assembly GCA_006408675.1). Classification (NCBI taxonomy): domain Eukaryota; kingdom Metazoa; phylum Chordata; class Mammalia; order Artiodactyla; family Bovidae; genus Madoqua; species Madoqua kirkii. The sequence goes on from SJYC01023812.1 coordinate 35,975, forward strand.
TCCATGCAAATGGAAAGCAAAAGAAACCTGGAGTAGAAATCCTCATATCAGACAAAATAGACCTTAAAATAAAGCATAATACAAGAGATAAGGAAGGACACTACATAATGATAAAGGGATCAACCCAAGAGGAAAACATAAAAATTGTAAATATCTATATACCCAACACAGACACTAGTGAAAGACATCAAAGACATTGTAAACAGATAGAGAGATATTTCATGTTCCTGGGTAGGAAGAATCACTGTTGTGAAAATGACTATACTACCAAATGCAATCTACAGATTCAATGTGGTCCCTATCCAATTACCAATGGCATTTTTAACAGAGGTGGAACAAAAGATTTCACAATTCATATGGAAATACAAAAGATCGTGAATAGCCAAAGCAATCTTGAGAAAGGAGAATGAAGCTGGAGGAATCAACTTTCCTGACTTCAGATTATGCTACAAAGCTACATTCATCAAGACAGTATGGAACTGGCACAAATCCAGAAATATAGACCAATGGAACAAGATAGAAAACCCAGAAATAAACCCATGCACCCATGGGTGATATATTTTTGACAAAGGAGGCAAGAATATACAATGGGGCAAAGACAACCTCTTCAATAAATAGTGCTGGGGAAAGTGGGCAGCTACGTGTAAAAGAATGAAATTTAGAAATGCTCTTGCACTGTTGGTGGGAATGTAAATTGATACAGCCACTATGGAATACAGTATGGAAATTCCTTAAAAAGCTAGGAATAAAAACACCACCTGACCCATCAATCCCACTTCTAGGCATATAACCTGAGGAAACCAAAACTGAAAAATACACATGTATCCCATTATTCTTTGCAGCACTATTTACAATGGCTAGAACATAGAAGCAACCTAGATGTCCATCGACAAATGAATGGATAAAGAAATTGTGGTACATATACACAATGGATTATTACTCAGGCATAAAAAAGGGACACGTTTGAGTCAGTTCTGATGATGCGGATAAACCTAGAACCTATTATACAGAGTTAAGTGAGTCAGAAAGAGAAAGATAAATATTGCATTCTAACGCACATACACAGAATCTAGAAAAATGGTACAGAAGAATTTATTTACAGGGCAGCAAGAGAAACAGACATAGAGTACATAGTTATGGACATGGAGACAGAGAAGGAGAGGATGAGATATATGCAAAGAGTAACATGGAAACTTACATTGACATATGTTAAATAGATAGCTAACAGAAATTTGCTGTATGGCTCAGGAAACTCAAACAAGGGCTCTGTATCAACCTAAAAGGGTGGGATGGAGAGGGAGATGGGAAGGAGGTTCAAATGGTAGGGGGAATATGTATACCTATGACTGATTCATGTTGAGCTTTGACAGAAAACAACAAAATTCTACAAAGTAATTATCTTTCAATTAAAAAGAAAGAAAGAAAAAAAAAATACACCAGTGTGTGTGTTCAGAGTCCAGTTGATAATCTCTGGGGACTGGAGTCCAACATTAATACTTTGTTAAGCCTCTTGCAGTGTGTATCCAGGCTTGGCAATCTTAGATTTAGAGAAACACAGTTTACTTTTGCAGCAATGTTTTCAATGAACTAGGTATTTTCCTGCTGATTTTTTTCCCACTTGCTAAAGAAATGAGATTGACTTCAGTTGCAAACGAGCTAATTTCAGAGATAGCCCCTCCTGTCAGTAGCCATAGAATTTAAGTAATTAATTTTTCTGTGCCTCCTATTCTTAATCTGTAAGATAAGATTTTCTTAAGTGAAATATTATGTCTTTTCAGCTTTGAATTTCTAGATTTTAAACCATTAAAGGAAGAAGCTACTCTTCAATCTGGAACTGATTAATCTGTGTAATCAATTACTTCATAAGCAAGTGAAATTATTTATTGTGGCATTACTATTCTATTAGATATATTTTTGTTATGTTAAAAAATATCAAAGAGAAAACTAAAGTAAAAATATTATTACCTATAAAATTCAGATCAAAATCATTAACATTCACCCAAATTTCCAAAAATAAAACTTTTATTCTCTTTTAAATATCTAGAGTCTCTTTTAAATATCTAGAGTCTTTTAAAAAATGTTTTCTCCTTTTGTCATATGTGTGAAGCTTGACTATAAAAGTAGGATAGGGACAAATTTCACTGTAGAAATGTGTTCCTTGTATAATCGAACATGCTCAGTCTGATCTTGCTATTAATACAAAAGAAAAAAAGAAAAGAAAAAAGGAATCTATGTCGAAAAACCTCTAATAGATTTTCAAAAATGTATTCACAAAAATCATTCTTTAACAAATATCTGTATTGCACTCTGTTGGCACTGAGGATGGGGAAGAGAGTGTAGTAATGTGGTACCACTTCTCAAATCATGAAGGACACAGAAAATTGTACATATTTATGTAACTCCAAGAGAGATATTAATATGATGTGGAACAACAGTGGATGTAATGATAAACAGACTCTGAGTTAGTGAAGATAAAGAACTAGTAATTTAGCATGAATTACAAAGCAATATTAGAAACATAAGAAGTACAATCTATTTCTTTTTATACAAGCATCAAGTGACCCACCATCTGACTTATTTAAACCTGGCAGGCTTGCTTAGATCTGTTGAAATCTTCATTACTTATACCATTACTCCTTATGTCCACAATGTGGCTTATTTTATTTTCTTTTCATGCTAAATTACATCTATTTCTGCTTTATCAACTATGCCAAAGCTTTTGACTGTGTGGATCACAATAAACTGTGGAAAATTCTTCAAGAGATGGGAATACCAGACTACCTGACCTGCCTCTTGAGAAACCTGTATGCAGGTCAGGAAGCAACAGTTAAAACTGGACATGGAACAATAAATTGGTTCCAAATAAGAAAAGGAGTACGTCAAGTCTGTATACTGTCACTCTGCTTATTTAACTTATATACAGAGTACATCATGAGAAATGCTGGGCTGGAAGAAGCACAAGCTAGAATCAAGATTGCTGGGAGAAATATCAAAAACCTCAGATATGCAGATGACACCACTTTTATGGCAGAAAGTGAAGAGGAACTAAAAAACCTTTTGATGAAAGTGAAAGAGGAGAGTGAAAAAGTTGGCTTAAAGCTCAACATTCAAAAAACTAAGATCCTGGCATCTGATCCCATCACTTCATGGAAAATAGATGGGGAAACAGTGGAAACAGTGGTTGACTATATTTTGGGGGCTCCAAAATCACTGCAGATGGTGACTGCAGTCATGAAATTAAAAGGCGCTTACTCCTTGGAAGGAAAGTTTTGACCAACCTAGACAGCGTATTCAAAAGCAGAGGCATTACTTTGTCAACAAAGTCTGTCTAGTCAAGGCTATGGTTTATCCAGTAGTCATATATGAATGCAAGAGTTAGACTGTGAAGAAAGCTGAGTACCGAAGAACTGATGCTTTTGAACTGTGGTGTTGGAGAAGACTCTTGAGAGTCCCTTTGACTGCAAGGAGATCCAACCAGTCCATCCTAAAGGATATCAATCCTGGGTGTTCATTGGAAGGACTGATGCTGAAGCTGAAACTCCAGTAGTTTGGCCACCTCATGTGAAGAGTTGACTCATTGGAAAATACCCTGATGCTGGGAGGGGTTGGGGTCAGGAGGAGAAGTGGACGACAGAGGATGAGATGGCTGGATGGCATCACTGACTCGATGAACATTAGTTTGGGTGGACTGTAGGAGTTGGTGATGAACAGGGAGGCCTGGAGTGCTGCAATTCATGTGATCACAGAGTCGGACATGACTGAGCGACTGAACTGAACTGAACTAATACGTAAAGTAGAAAACTTGATGGTAACCTTCTCCCGTGTCAGAAGCAACAAATGTTCTGATTTATTCTCAGTATATACTAGTTTTGCTTTACTAGAACTTCACATAAGTGAAATCTTTCAATATGTGTTTTTTTGCATTTGTTGTCCTATGCTCTCAACATGCTATTCCTGAGAGGCATCCATGTTGTTGCATGGAGTTTGTTCTCTTTTATTGCTGCCCGAGTGTTAGTCACTCAGTCGTGCCCAATAGACTGCAGTCCATTGCGACCCCATGGATTGCAGCCCACTAGGCTCCTCTGTCCATGAGATTTTCCAGGCAAGGATACTGTAGTAGGTTGCCATTTCCTTCTCCAGGGGATCTTTCCAACCCAGGGATCAAACTCAGGTCTCCTGCACTACAGGCAGATTCTTTACCGACTGAGCTACAAGGGAAGCCCAAATGAAGGTGTATGATTACATCAATGTTTTCTTAAATCTATATCCTATTGATGGGCACATAGAATAACAGGAATATTTTTCACATTTGGACTACTATGAATGCATTTATAAACACTGGTATACACGTATATTTCTTGAATGCTTTGTTTGGAAAAATGTCAGTAAATTGAATTTCTGAGCCATAAGGTAAGATTATTTTAGTTTTATAAGAAGCTACTAGACATTTGCCAAATGGATATATAATTTTAGATTCCCATCAATAACATAAGTTATTTATGTACAACTGAACATTACTCAGTGTGATTTTAATAGCTTGCTTCTTATTTTGTGCTGAAATATATTTCAGTTCTACAGATGTCAAAAGCTCATTGAGCTTATGATAATACATTGTTACTCTTTTTGATTTAAACAATTATCTGTCAAAGAAATATTTAAAAGAGAGAGGAAGCTGTTACATATTTGTTCACATAATTGCCATTTCTCGAAATCCTCACTCCTTTGTGCAAGTTTCCATCTGGGATCATTTGCCTTCATCCCAAGGAGATTTTAACATAGAATAGAGGTTTGGTGGTGAAAAATCCTCTCTTTTTGTTTGTCTGAAAAGGTCTTAGTTCACATTCATTTGTGAAGGGTATTTTTATTGGACATAGAATTTTTCCCCCTAGTTTGCAAGTTTCTGCTAATAAGCCTGACATCATTCTTATATTTCTCTCTGCCTAATTTATCTCTTTTGTCTAAATGATTTTCCAATATTTTTGTAATTGTTTTTCTGTAGTTTGATTATGATATTATGATCTGCTTTGGTTTGGTTTTCTTTTTATTCATCATATTTGTGGCTTTATAATTTACTTGGATTCTTAGTTCATGAGTTTCATCAGTGTTGACAAAATTCTTGGCATCATTTTCCCAAATATTTTTCTCTCCTCTTTCATAGAAATCTAAATACTCATATATTTAATCACTTGATTCTGTCCCATAAGGTTTTGTTTATTTGTTCTCAGTTTTTAAAAGCTTCTCTGAGTATTAGTAACAACCTGCCAGAACTCTGATCTCTGGATCCTTAAGTTGGTAGCAGCCTTCCTCCTCTTAGCGTTCAATCCCTTACCTGGCAAACCTTGCTGGCAGTTCCCTCCAGGTGGAAAGCTTTGGGAAACTATTGTCTTTATCATTATATTTCCCCAACTCTCAGAGTTTATGGCCCTTCATTGAATGGAAAACGTTGGAAATGTTGTTTCATATTTTGTCCTGTTTTCTGGTATTTACAGCATGAGGGTACATCCTATTGACCATATGAGAAGTGAAAATCTATTTTAGCTTACATGGTTTGAAATCATATCAAATGTATTTTAGAAAAAAAAGATTAAATATTATAAAAGTTATTTAGTGATTTGCAAGATAATAGAAAAATATAGTTTGATCTCTGCCTTCAGCTTTCGGTACAGAATTCTTAAAACCCTTGTAATTAGCTATGGGATAAGAGTAGTAAGGCTATTCTGTCCATGGGATTTTCCAGGAAATAGTACTGGAGTGGATTGCCATTTCCTTTTCCAGGGAATCTTCCCAACCCAGGGCTTCAACCCGGGTCTCCCGCATTGTAGACAGACGCTTTACCATCTGAGCCACCAGGGAAGTCCTTAAGAGTCGTAGGAGCATCTTTTGTCCTAATATTTGGTCTTTGACATGAAGTTCCTAAATCCCTCAAAATTTGCTGGGTGATAGCAGTGTCATTGTTCTAAAGATGTGACTCTTTGTGGGCTCCTGAATGGAGGCTGATCACCAGAAAGACCAAGCCATGATTAGCGCCCTGGAGCTGTCATCCTCCCATCCACCCTTCTCCAGAGCTGGAAATGGAGTTATCAATTGGCCAAGCCTACTTGAAGCTTTCATACAAATTTCAATAGTATAGGATTTGGAGAGCTTCCAAGTTGGAGTACACATACATGTACCAGAAAGTGGATGCACCCACCTGCACTGGGGCAGAAGCTCCTGCACTTGGAACTCTCCCAGACCTCATCCTTGGTCTCTTTGTCTGGGCATTTATCTGTATTCTTTATCATATCTGTTACTATATAATAATCTAAGCATAAGTAAATTTTCTTAAGTTCCATGAGCTGTTCCAAATAAATCCCAAAGGGAAGAGTTCTTAGAAACCTCTGATTTATAGGCCAGTTAGACAGCTGTGGGTAAGCTTGGGACCTGCTACTTGTGATTGGCTTCTTAAGTGAAGGCAGTCTTGTGGAACTGATCCCTTAACCTGTGAAACCTGACACTATCTCCAAGAAGATAGCGTCAGAACTGAGTTAAAGTTGAGGACATGCAGCTGATGTCATTGAGAATGGCGTGGTGTGGAAAAATCCCTTACACATCTAGTATCAGAAATGTTGTGAGTGTGTAGTAGTGTAAAAGTAAAGGAGGAACACAGGAAACTAAGCTTCCCCTACTCACAGTCACACTGTCCCTCTGTGTTTATAACTCACATGTGACTAAATGTAAATTTACGTTAAGGTTAAGGACTTCTCAGATGAAAAAACAGCCTTCAGCTTGTTCAAGCAGATGGGAGGATTCCTGAGTTGGCAATTATAATTTAAAATGCTGGATAGTGCCTGAAATAGGCATAGAAGACCTCTTCCATAAGACATATCAAGCATAAATTAAAAAACTAGATGAATTTGTTAGCCATCTGTATGTCTTCTTTGAAGAAATGTCTATTTAGTTCTTTGGCCCATTTTTTGATTGAGTCATTTATTTTTTTCTGTAATTGAGCTGCAGGAGTTGCTTGTAGATTTTTGAGATTAGTTGTTTGTCAGTTGCTTCATTTGCTATTATTTTCTCCCATTCTGAAGGCTGTCTTTTCACCTTGCTTATAGTTTCCTTTGTTGTGCAGAAGCTTTGAATTTTAATTAGGTCCCATTTGTTTATTTTTGCTTTTATTTCCAATATTCTTGGAGTTGGGTCATAGAGGATCCTGCTGTGATGTAAGTCAGAGAGTGTTTTGCCTATGTTCTCCTCTAGGAGTTTTACAGTTTCTGGTCTTACATTTAGATCTTTAATTCATTTTGAGTTTATTTCTGTGTATGGTGTTAGAAAGTGTTCTAGTTTCATTCTTTTACAAGTGGTTGACCAGTTTTCCCAGCATCACTTGTTAAAATGATTGTCTTTAATGCATTGTATATTCTTGCCTCCTTTGTCAAAGATAAGGTGTCCATAGGTGCGTGGGTTTATCTCTGGGATTTCTATTTTGTTCCATTGATCTATATTTCTGTCTTAGTGCCAGCACCATACTGCCTTGATGACTGTGACTTTATAGTAGAGCCTGAAGTCAGGCAGGTTGATTCCTCCAGTTCACTTTTCTTTCTCAAGACTGCTTTGGCTATTCGAGGTTTTCCATACAAACTGTGAAATTATTTCTTCTAGCTCTGTGAAAAATACCATTAGTAGCTTGATAGGGATTGCATTGAATCTGTAAATTGCTTTGGGTAGTATACTAGACATTTCTCCAAAGAAGACATACAGATGGCTAACAAACTCATGAAAAGATGTTCAACATCACTCATTATCAAAGAAAAGCAAATCAAAACCACAATGAGGTACCATTTCACGCTAGTTAGAATGGCAGCGATCCAAAAGTCTACAAGCAATAAATGCTGGAGAGGGTGTGGGGAAAAGGGAACCCTCTTACACTGTTGGTGAGAATGCAAACTAGTACAGCCACTATGGAGAACAGTGTGGAGATTCCTTAAAAAACTGGAAATAGAGCTGCCTTATTACCCAGCAATCCCACTGCTGGGCATACACACCGAGGAAACCAGAATTGAAAGAGACACGTGTACTCCAATGTTCATCACGGCACTGTTTATAATAGCCAGGGCAAAGAAGCAACCTAGATGTCCATCAGCAGATGAATGGATAAGAAAGCAGTGGTACATATACACAATGGAGTATTACTTAGCCATTAAAAAGAATACATTTGAATCAGTTCTAATGAGGTGGATGAAACTGGAGCCGATTATACAGAGTGAAGTAAGCCAGAAAGAAAAACACCAATACAGTATACTAATGCATATATATGGAATTTAGAAAGATGGAAATGATAACTCTGTATGCGAGACAGCAAAAGAGACACAGATGTATAGAACAGTCTTTTGGACTCTGGGAGAGGGAGAAGGTGGGATGATTTGGGAGAATGACATTGAAACATGTGTAATAACATATATGAAATGAATTGCCAGTCCAGGTTCTGTGCATGATACTGGATGCTCTGGGCTGGTGCACTGAGACGACCCAGAAGGATGGTATGGGGAGGAAGGAGGGAGGGGGGTTCAGGATGGGGAACAGGTGTATACCCATGGTGGATTCATGTTGATGTATGGCAAAACCAATACAATATTGTAAAGTAATTGATGCTGCTGCTGCTGCTAAGTCACTTCAGTTGTGTCCGACTCTGTGCAACCCCAGAGACAGCAGCCCCCCAGGCTCCCCCGTCCCTGGGATTCTCCAGGCAAGAACACTGGAGTGGATTGCCATTTCCTTCTCCAGTGCATGAAAGTGAGAAGTGAAAGTGATGTCCCTCAGTCGTGTCTGACTCTTAGCGACCCCATAGACTACAGCCTACCAGGTTCCT
>SJYC01023814.1:0-16336 GCA_006408675.1 Madoqua kirkii
CAGTATCATCACATACTTGGGACAGAGCTGCAGATTCACCTGGTCTTACCTGGACATATTATTTTCAGCTTCTTGTTCTACTATCTTAGTTTCTACATCCTTTTTAAAAAAGAAGGTGTAAAGAGATCTTTAAACTATGCTGTTGTTAACATCTTCAAATTTATCAGAAGATGATAGTTTTGGTAATTTTCCAATATGGGCATGTCTTAGGGAGTTTCCTTCACTTCTTTTATCTAGTCACTGATCTCTCCACTTCAGACCTCATCTTTAAAAACAAACAAACAACTTTTACTATAGTATAGTTGTTTTACAATATTTGTGTTAGTTTCTGCTGTACAGCAATATGAATCATCTATGCATATACATATATCTCCTCTTTTTTGGATTTCCTTTCAACCTAGGTCACCACAGAGCACTGAGTAGAGTTCTCTCTGATATACAGTCAGTTCCCACTAGTTATCTCTTTTATACATGGTATCATTAGGGTATATATGTTAATCCCAGTCTTCCAATTCATCCCACCCCAACTTCCCCTCTTTGGCATCCATACGTTTGTTCTCAACAGCTGTGTCTCTGTTTCTGCTTTACAAATAGGTTCATCTATACTATTTTTTCTAGATTCCACATATATGCATTAATACATGATTTGTTTTTCTCTTTCTGGATTACTTCAGTCTGTATGAGTGTCTAGGTCCATCCACATCTCTGCAAATTCGTTCCTTTTTATGGATGAGTAATATTCTACTGTATATATATGTCACATTTTCTTCATCCATTCTTCTGTTGATAGGCATTTGGGTTAATTCCATGTCCTTACTATTGTAAATAGGGCTGGAGTAAACACTGGGGTACATGCCTCTTTGGGAGTTACGGTCTTCTCTGTATATATGCCCAGTAATGGAACTGATGGATCATATCATTTTCCATAAAGGCCGTGTCAACTTACATCTCCATCAACAATGTAGGAGGATTCCCTTTTCTCCACAATCTCTCCAGAATTTATTGTTTGTAAAATTAGGCTTACTCTTGATCACAGCTTTTTTTTTTTTTTTCATTTATGTAAGACCCTCTCATCCATCATAGCTATTCTAACACTTATCTCCTCATTTTTTCCAGCTGGTCTCCATGGTATTTATTTATTTGCTTAGCTAATCTATACATTTAATTTGGATAAAATTTTTTCCCCATTCACTTCATTGTCTTGTTTAATTTCCTGGAAGAAATGTCTATAGTCATACTTTTGATGACTCAGGCTTCTAAAATTTAGAGGCAGAATCCAACACTTATTTTGCATCATTCTTTCACCTCCTTCTTTCACTGTGGGTGGCTGGAAATTGTCTGGTATTTCATTCTGCCACTCAGCATTGAAACTTCTCTCTTACTGCATTAACAAAATAATTTGAAAGTCTCAGTTGGTAAGTAATTAATATGAATTGTACTTACTCACACAAAACATTGGAAGCTGGAGCTCTTGAAGAGAAGGACAGGAGTGGATTCATTAGCATAGCCTGATTGCCCCCTTTCCCAGTTTACATCTGCCTGTCAAAAATCTGGACAGGTCTCCAATTTAGTCTCCTCAGGGGAAACAAATATTTCATCATATGATTTATATCAGTGTTCAGAAGCATTTACCTGATCAAGTTCTACATGTAAGTCTTATTTATGATTTTCTAAAAGAGGAGACCTCTGTGAAATAAGCATTCAGTCTATAAAATATACAAACATCATCTGTTTTTTAAACATTTGAAATATATTAAATATGCTATGTGTATGTAACCCAAATATATATGTAATATATGATTTTCTAAAATAAAATTAAAATCTCCTTTGTATTCACAATTCTATTCAAATTATTAAAAAAAAAATTCTGAGAGCCTTGAGATTCAATGTTACCCTACAGAACCATGTTCTCCAGTGTTTCTTTAGAGATGGTCACATACTCTAAAATTCAGCATTTGTAAACCTAGATATGTTCCCTACAGAAAATCTTATATGTGTAAAAGGAGAATGGAGGATAAAACTTTTATATTGAATAGATAATTCAAGATGCTTTTCCAAAATGCTTTAAAAAATCTATGCTATTACCAGCAATGTACAGGAATTCTCTTTCTATATATCTTTGCTTGTACTTAGTATTTTCTTATAAATTTTTTTCTTCATTGTTAAGTTACATTTTACTAATTACTAATGACCATGTGATCAGATTGACTAGATTTCTGTGAGTATGGTCTCAGTCTGTCTGCCCTCTGATGCCCTCTTGCAACACTTACCATCTTACTTGGGTTTCTCTTACCTTGAAGGTGGGGTATCTCTTCACGGCTGTCCCAGCAAAGCGCAGCCGCTGCTCCTTACCTTGGACAAGGGGTATCTCCCCACCACCACCCCTCCTGACCTTGAATGTAGCCTTGTCTAACTCAGTGAAATTAAGCCATGCCCTGTGGGGCCACCCAAGACAGGCAGGTCATGATGGAGAGGTCTGACAGAATGTGGTCCACTGGAGAAGGGAATGACAAACCACTTCAGTATTCTAGCCTTAAGAACCCCATGAAGAGTATGAAAAGACAAAATGATAGGACACTGAAAGAGGAACTCCCAGGTCAGTAGGTGCCCAATATGCTACTAGAGATTAGTGGAGAAATAACTCCAGAAAGAATGAAAGGATGGAGCCAAAGCAAAAACAATAACCAGTTGTGGCTGAAACTCCAGTACTTTGGCCACTTCATGCAAAGAGTTGACTCATTGGAAAAGACTCTGATGCTGGGAGAGATTGGGGGCAGGAGGAAAAGGGGATGACAGAGAATGAGATGGCTGGATGGTATCACCGACTCAATGGACGTGAGTCTGAGTGAAGTCCAAGAGATTGTAATGAACAGGGAGGCCTGGCGTGCTGCAATTCTTGGAGTCGCAAAGAGTCAGACACAACTGAGCAACTGAACTGAACTGAATGACTATGTACTTTTTCCTGTGATGGTTAGCCATTTGTTTTAGTGAGCCAGCTAGAAGAAAATCATCAGCTTTAAGGCACACAGTGGTAGAGATGGGTAACACTGGGGGCTCCATGGTGAGTCTTACAATGAGCAAAGCAGTCCACTCATATATGTACTGCATTCCCCTGGAGTCCTCCTCCCAACCCATAGTATAATTTTGAATTCACTACAGCTTTCATTTTATATGCAAACTTTCTTGGGCTTTCTTCCTTTGTTCTATTCTGATATCTTGCTAGAGTGATTGATATTTCCAACCTAAGGGTCCTCTGATATCCTTTATCCTTTTATGGTTCAGACAGTTTCAATCACTACCCCATAACAAGCTAGAAGTTTTATTTTAAATGTGCTGTAATGAATAGATATATCACACATATTTCTAGACCGAAACATGAGGATTTTCTTCTGATTACCATTCTTAGTTTCTGCCAAAAGTTCCAATCTGTGTATATTTATTTTCCAATATAAGTCATATTATCTGAGCCATCAGATACCAAAAGCTTAGTAGAATTGCCCGTGCTCTGGAACTCTGGGAAATTTGAAACATGCTTCTGAACAGGCATTCACCCATTTAAATTCAGATTCTTTTTGGTTGTTAATTGGGCCAAAAGATCTCTAGATAAGAAATATGCTTTCACCAACACCCCCCCTCCCAAACCTATCTGTCTCTCAGCTTCTTGATTCCCACCTGGGTCTCTGAGAAACAGTAGCTTATTTCTCACAACTTAATAAATGGTTCTTAATACTCCTGCTCATGCAGTCCTCTAGGTTGTAAAATACCGTTGCATCCTGAATTTTACTGGCTCTATTAGCTACATAAGAATGGCTGGTCATTAGTCCTTTTGTATGTCTTTCCCTAAGTCACCTATCATGGCACCAATGATGCAGTGCGCTCACTTGTTCTTAATTTTTATCAGTCCAATTTTGCCTTACTAGGTAGTAGCAAAATAAACAGGCAGCATCAAGTATCAGAGGAAATAAATTAACCCTAAAGATGGAACCCTATTTGAACACCAACTACACCAAATAAGGCATAGTATTGCAAATAAGTACATGGAAAGATGCTCAACATCATTAGTTTTTACAAGAGTGCAGATTAAAACCACTATAAAATACTACCATGTTCCTATTTAACTGGTTAAAAAATAAAATTGTGATCATTTTTATTCTGATGAGAAAATGAAGTAAGTAGAACTTTCATACACTATGAGTTGGAGTGAAAAATAATGCAACCACTTTGTTGGTGAGTTTAGCATGTTTAAAAATACATATTCTACAATTGCTGTTGTTTAGTCAATCACTAAGTCATGTCTGCCTCTTTGTGACCCCATGGACTGCAGCATGCTAGCCTTCCCTGTCCTTCACTATCTCACAGAGTTTGTTCAGATTCATGTCCATTGAATCAGTGACGCTATCTAACCATCTCATTGTCTGCTGCCTCCTTCTCCTTTTACCTTTAATCTTTCCCAGAATCAGGACCTTTTCCAATGAGTCAGCCCTTCACATAGCCAAAGTATTGGTGCTTCAATTTCAGTATCAGTCCTTCCAATGAATATTCAGGGTTGATTTCCTTTAGGATTGACTGGTTTAATCTCCTTGAAGTCCAAGCGACTCTCAAGAGTCTTCTCCAACACCACAGTTCAAAAGCATCAGTTCTTCAGGGCTCAGCCTTCTTTATGGTCCAACTTTCACATGCATACATGACTAGAAAAACCATAGCTTTGACTATATGGACCTTTGCCGGCAAAGTGATATCTCTGCTTTTTAATACACTGTCTAGATTGGTCATATCTTTCTTTCCAAGGAGCAAACAGCTCTTAATTTAATGGCTGCAGTCACTGTCCACATTGATTTTGGAGCCCAAGAAAATAAAATCTGTTACTACAACCATATAATGAAATATCACAAAAAATATTTTAATGAATTTTTGACACTATAATATGAGTTTCAAAATAATTATGTTGAGTGACTGTACCCAACCATACAAAAAGTATTTTGTGTGATTTCATTCATATAAAATTCTAGAAAATACAAGCTAACCTATAATGAATGGAAGGTCTTTGGTTGCTGCTTTTGAGGGTGCAGGGAGAAATGGAAGAGAGGAATTCCCAATGAGGAAACTTTGCAAAGTGATGGTTATTTTTACTCCCTTGGTTATAGCAACTATCTTTCATTTGTATACATAGGTGGTATTTATAAAATTGTATAGTGTAAACAAGCACCGTTTATTGTATCTCAGTTATACTCAACAAATTTGTTTTTAAAACATTCCACAGCAACCATTCTTTAGTCAGAATATCAATGTCTAGTTTCTCTGCTGGAATTGTAACTTCTCTCCTGTATAACTCAATCTGTGGTATCAAAGAAAGCTTAAGCATTTAGCATGGCTGATTAAAACAGTGAGCAGTGAATTTAGATAATATACCCTTTGAAATGGTAAGGGTAGAGTGCTTCATTCACATATTCAACCTTATGTGTATTCAGGTGATAATAGATAATTTATTCCTCTGTTAATTCACACCTTCTACATCCTTTATCTCACAGTCTTACTTTCAGGACCTTCAGATAAGCATCATCAACTCCTATGGTGCACACACTAAGGGGTAGACCATAAGCACCAGGAGATTTCCCTGGTGGCTCAGATGGTAAAGCATCTGCCTACAATGCAGGAGACCCAGGTTCGATCCCTGGGTTGGGAAGAGCCCCTGGAGAAGGAAATGGCAACCCACTCCAGTATTCTTGCCTAGAGAATCCCATGGACGGAGGAGCCTGGTAGGCTACAGTCCACAGGGCTGCAAAGAGTTGGACATGACTGAGCGTCTTCACTCATAAGCACTATATAAAGCAACCTTGAAAATATATTGCAACCACCCCTAAAACCAGAAGTTTTGAAGTCAATTTTGAAATCAACAATAATATTTTCATCTTATGTTGATAGATAATTTTAGAATTAACAATATGCTTTTAGCATATGTTTTAAAAACCCAAGACTGGAGTATGATTTTTTAGTCTTTGGGGCTATTTTTGAATGCAGAGATTCTTTCTTCTATGTTGATAGCTATGGAGATGATATATCTGAACCAAGGTAGGAAAACTCTTGTTTGCTAAACACTAAACCAATTGTAGGTCTCACTAGGGGTAAGGAAACCACCTGACAATGCAGGAGGCACAAGAGATGTGGGTTCAGTCTCCGGGTCAGGAAGATCCCCTGGAGGAGGCCATGGCAACTCACTCTACTATTCTTGCTTGCCTGGAGAATTCCATGGATAGAGGAACTTGGCCTGCTACAGTTCATGTGATCACAGTGAGATGTGACAAGCAAAGCAAGCAAGAAGTGACAAACACTAAACCAATTGTAGTAGATACTATTCACCTTATTTTTATTTTTGATTGCGGTAAAATTCACATAACATAATATTGACCATATAGACCATTTTAATGTGTAGTTTAGTAGTATGAAGTGCAGTCACATTATGGTGCAGCCAGTCTCTCTCTGGAACTCTTCACCTTGTTAAAATTAAACACTGTACCCATTAAAGAACTTTCTATTCCTCCTTCCCCCCAGCCTCTGGCAACCACCATTCTAATTTGTCTCTATGAAATTGAATACTCTAGATATCATATATAAGAAGAATCATATCATATTTGTTGGTTTGCTACTAGTTTATTTCACTTAACCTAATGTCCTCAAGTTTCATTCATGTTGTAGCATGTAATAATTCTGGAAACGGATGGGATAAAGCACTTTTCCACATTATACTGTTTCAGTTAACATTTTTCTGGCTGATAGTTTCTCAAAAGAAGGGTATATTTTTTCACAAAGAGGCTATGTACTAAGTGACCTAGTAGTACAATGTGTGTGAAATAGGTTGATTTTTTTTCATGAGGTTCTGTTTATATTGTCCTATGTTAGGATAAAATAGAAAACAGGAATAGCTACTTGTGGTCATTTTAAAGGTGAATTTACACTTAGTACTTGAGAACAATCTAAGCTCTTGGAGGTGGTTATACATTGTTATGAGCTTTGTCACAGCAAAGCTAATGTTTCAAATTGTGTATATTTTAAGCCTGGACAATTCCTATTCTGGATTATAGCACAGACTGAACCACTTTGTAATCCACACATTTGATATTCTTGGAATCACCAGTTGAAGGATTAATAGCATATACACTCACACTCACATGACTTGAAACCTTTAAGTTGGGGTCCTGACTATAAAGCACAGCATCCTTCTGATATTTTATATTCTATCAGTTGACTGAAAGATTGGTTTAAGGCAGAGATTGTTTCATTTTTAATGAAACTGTATTACCCAAACCTAAATCTGAAGTGTGCAAATACAGCATGATATATTCTCCATAAAAGATCAATTTTCTTATGTCACAATGCCACTGATAAATGTTTAGGTTTATTTTCTTTAAGTAAATTATTCAGTATAAAAAGATGTTTAAAGTTCAAGATTTTCACCTAGCAATTTTCAAAGTGAATTCTCTGAAGGATTTATTATTTTATTTTACATGTGTGTGCACCATCATATTTAATATCTATGTCTCCATTAATTTTTGTAATATAATTTCATATCTTATAAATACACCACTATCTTCTAATAAAAGTATTAAAATTCATAGCCTACAGAAAATAAAAATACAGTGTTAAAAATCATAGGCAAGATATTATGCCTTGAACAAACCATCAAGATAAAACCTAAGATATTTTATTCAAGATAATAAATAACCTAATGCCTTTATTAACCTTTATTCTTTCTTAGTAGAGTCTTGGAACTTCGGCTCTGAGCTGAGCCCAGCAGGCTCCCCATGAGGTGGCATTTTAGAGACTGGCAGAGCAGTGCTCTCAGTGTCAGGGTACCCTGTCTTGAGTTTTTGTCTTCCACAGCAGGAGAAAGCCTCTCTCTGGATCCCTTTGCCCTTTTGAAAATAAACTTGAATGTGTGTACATGTAAATGCACGCATGTAAGGAAATTTTGCCGATGTGAAAAACATTTACCCACTTTTTAGTTTAAGACACAACACTGAGTATGTCAGGTGGTTGAAAAAAATATCTTAAACCAAATTCAACCAAAGAAAGAACTTAAAATACAAGGCTTTGAGACTTCCTTAGAGTGTGCATTTCATTCCATAAAGATGGAAAAGGTATTTAAGTAAAACTTTCCCTGGTTTGTCATTTGTTCTAATAATGTAAAGTGTTGTTTATAGAAAATAGCTAAGTTAGATATGGTAGTTACAAAAGCAAAAGTTATTATGTGGTACTTGGAAGTGATAAAGGTGTACCCATAACAACAAATTCGGATCTTAATAACATACAAATGAATTCAAGAAAGGAAGAGAGATTGACATGGGTAACAAAATAGCACACATGTTAATTAATAAACATCCATTCAAAATAACAATACAGATGTTTAGAAAGGCATAGAGTAAAGCAATATATAATAAACAGTTTAGAATTGTTACCTAAGTTGAAAGGTAGATAAAAGCAGATGGTTTGCTGGCTGGCTGGATAGATAGGTAGGCAGATAAACAAAACAAGAGGAGAATCTTTGTGGACCAGATGGTATGTGCCATAACACAAAAATTTTAATGAATTCATATGTCTTTCTATGAGATCCAAAGAAAAAATTCCAGTGTAAATTAAGTTTCAAAAGTATTTGAAGCTGTCTTCCTTTCTTTCATTCTCTAAAATTACTGATGTACTAATAAATAAATAAACCACTTCAAATAGGTAAAATTATAAAATAAGAAACTATTATTTCTGAGGTCATCTCTTTGAACATTTTCTTTGCTTCTATGAATTTAGGGTCAAGAGCATGTGTCTGATTCTCTTCCCAGATGCCATAATTCAGTACACTCTTTAGGATTGTTGTGATATAACCTAAAATCTTCTCAGAAATAATTGGAACAGCAGAACAAGGGAAACAAGAGAAGAAATTAATCACATTTATGTAATATCTAATGTATAGTATTCTACCATGTATTTTGATTATGTATACACATATATTTATATATGTAGATTTATTTTGCATATGTTTAAAGTCCTTTTCTGCACCAAAGATTTGCTTTGGGAATATCACAGTGAACAATGCAATTCCATGTCCCTTTGAAGTTTATTTCTATGGGGTGGACCAACAATATCCCAAAATAAGTGTATAGCATGATGTAGTAGTAAGTGCTATTAAAAAAAAAAGTAAATAGTGAGAAGTGATTATTTCTAACAGAGAAGCTGTCTTTATAGAGAGATAGAGATAAGTTCTTTGAGAAGATGACATTTGAGCAGAGGCCTAATGACACAAAATTCCTGAAGCTGTCAATAATTTATGGAATCAAGATGCAAATGTGACTCTTTAGTATAAAAGGCATGTATTAATAGATTGAGTTTCTGACAGTGAATTCAGGTATATAAATAATTGCTTTTCTTTAATTTAACATCAATTCTATTTTGAGCAGACATTTGACATGACAGTAGCAAGTAGCTTAATAAATTATAGGACAGAAGTTATTTATTATGAATAAATAAATAAATATAAATTATAAATAAATATGTAAACTATTATAGGATAACAGTTACTTATTCAGTACTGAACTGAATTAAGTCATTTCAGTACTGAAATCACTCTGACATTCTTCATTGTTTCCTTCTCAATAGGATTTATCTAAGCAATGATGGTGGTAGAATTGTGGTGGGACAGCATTGTAGTTCCAGATGGGTTAAACAAAAGCATGTGGTCCACAAATGCTCTATGCTGAAAAGTCACTCAGTTGTGCTGACTCTTTGTGACCCCCAAGGACTATAGCCTGCCAGCCAGCTCTGTCCGTGGGATTCTATTGGAGTGGGTTGCCATGCCCTCCTCCAGAGGAATCTTCCAGACCTAGGAACTGAATCCAGGTCTCCCACATTGCAGGCAGATTCTTTACCATTTGAGCCACAAGGAAAGCCCATGTTCCATGCTGGCATCCTCTAAAGTGTACAGATATGCCCAAACTATTTTGCATGGTCATCCTTCCATAATGGCCTCCTCTGTTCTGTGTTCCTGCCTGGTCTCTGACCATATGGTGACTGCCTTCTCCTGCTGTATCCCCTGGTCATGGATATAGAACTCTCTCAGAGTTTTCTGCTTGCTTGCTTGCTTATGACCTCCCAGGTATAGGAAATAGACTGAGATTCAAAGGCTGACTTTCAGTACTAGTTCAAGCCCTTTGTATGTGAATACTCATCTCTCTTCTATGTTTCTTCTTTTACTATTTTTTATTGGAGTATAGTTAACATATAATGTTGTATTAGTTTCAGGTATATAGTAAAGTGAATTGTTTATACATATACATATATCCATTCTTCTATAGACTTTTTTCCCATAGTGATAGTTGCTCAGTTGTGTCTGACTCTTTGAAACCTCATGGACTGTAGCCTGCCAGACTCCTCAGTCCATGGAGTTCTCCAGGCAAGAATACTGCAGTGGGTTGCCATTTCCTTCTCCAAGAGACCTTGCCAAACCAGAGATTGAACCCACATCTTCTGCATTGCAGGTGGATTCTTTTACTGTCAGAACCACAGGGAAACCATCTTTTTTCCATAGATGTCATTACGTAATATTGAATAGAGTTTCTTGTGCTATACAGTAGGTCCTAGTTAGTTATCTATTTTATATGAATTAGTGTGTATATGTCAATCCCATTCTTTCAATTTATCCCTCTTCTCCTTTCCTTATTGGTAACTGTAAGTTTGATTTGCATATCTGTGACTCTATTTCTGTTTTGTAAATAAGTTGATTTTATCTTTTTTTTTTTTTTAGATATCACATGCAAATGGTATCCTATATTTGTCTTTATCTGTCTGACTTCATTCTTCTAAGTTTCTTTACTGTGAGGGCAAGGGGAGTCCTTTAAGCTTTCCCCTTCTCAATATTCCTGGTTGGAAAGGGGCAGTATCACCTCTAATCTTGTATATGAATATTTTCAAGAAGTTCTAGTATCATTCCCTTTCCCTTAAAGTTAATAAGAAAGGCAGGATATATGACTTATCCTGTTTCCAACCACTGTTAACAACTTTTCTTCCACCTTGTTTCCTTTTGCTGCTTGGAAAATCTTTAGTCAGAAGAGCAGTAGAAGAACCGCCTCAGTAAATAATCCTTCTGTCTTGTTTTATTATCAGCTTTAACTTGAGAGCTGAGCAATTACATGTTAATTCTTTGGTGGCAATGCTCTCTGGAGGACAGAGCCCCTAAGGGCTGAGAAAAAGGACTTGAGAAACAAGTGAAGCTTGGAAAGTGGATAAGTGAATATTTCACAGTTTTTAATGTGCAAAATTTAAAAAGCCTCAAACCCTCAGGTCATGAAATGTACAAAATTCCATAGAAAATATACAAAATATTATCCAGTGAAAATCTGAAACCAAGAAAAATCTGAGGCTGTGAGTGCTGCAGGAGGATGCAATTAGCAAAGAGCAGGGAACTGTTGACCAAGTCTTAGGTCTATTCAGGAGGAGAGTCAGCTTAGCAAACCCTCCACCTAAAGTTGGGCCTGGGAAAAGGGTGCATTGGCACAAACCCCATTGTGCTTGCAATAAAGTAATACCATTTTTCCAAGTTCTTGTTCAGTTTGGAATTAAAATAACATAAAGGTACTTATGTGTTTTGGGGTCTGAGTTATGCTACATGCAATATCTGAATATTTGTGCTCATATAACTATAAAGATAATTGCATGGAAACACCACTCTGTCTCTGACTAGAGCAAATGGAAACCTGATAAAGCATCCTCAAGCCCCAAAGGAAAGTATACAATGAGAGTAAATAAAATGAGAAAAGAAAAGTATATATGGGTAAATTTGATAGAACTTACTACCTAGAAAAAGTTGACTATCTAGAAAAAGTAAAAATAACATATAAATTGTAGAGATTTTTAAAAGGTCACAATTAAATGGCAAGACAAAATAGCATGTAAACTGAGAGAGGTTACAGATTTTAGGATCCTTAAGTTGTTTAAAAAGCAGAAAAAGAAACTGTTCATATTTAATCTTTTAAGTTAGGCTTGCATGTTAAAATTTCAAGGCTAATGACACACACACATGCACATACATAAACAGAACTATTTTTCTAATTATTTTAAAAAGTTGTTTGAGAGAGGATAAAAGTAGAAGTAGAGATAAAACAGTTTTGTATTAATATAAAATAAAATATGAAGTACAGGGGAAAAGAAATGAAGAAATCAATAAATAGCAAGGGTAGTATAAAAATAAATCTAAATATATCTATACATTTATAAATATATTTAGACATTGGTTTTAAAAGTTTCAATTACTTTTTAGTAGAATACTCCTGAGCACTGACTGATGAAAGTACAAAGTGAAAATTTACTTATTTTCAGCAGATAAGAAGGTGATAATAGAACTTAAAGCTGGTATGAATTAGTGATACCATTTACATAACAGAAATTAAAGGAAAAAATGAACATACATTTGCACATTTACTGAAAGAATATACTTGTGTATTTTGTGATTTACGACTACTGATATCACCTTTGGACACAAATCAAAGCCACTAGATATATCTTCCCTCAACTAAAATAGTTTACTTTAATAAAAGCTAATTGTGTTCCAGGTCCACGTTAATTATCGTTGATAGGCAGTGCTACATGTCTGCTTCACCTCTTGCTCATAATATGATTTTTAAACAGGCATAAATAATGTTCAGTTCCTCAGATCATCCAGAGCAGTAATCTTACCTCTGGTATTAATTAATGGTGGCTCGTAAAGTTAAGAGGCACACTTTCATTTATGTAAATATTCTGTTTCAATTACTCTGTTATAGTTGTTCAGTGAATAGCTTAGTTATAAGAAGAAAATAAGATGCACTTTAATTAGTGCATTCATGTCTAACTATGTTGGGCTTCCCTGGTGACTCAGTGGTAAAGAATCAGCCTGCCAATGCAGGAGACATGGATTCAGTCCCTGGGTTGGGAAAATCCCCAGAGGAGGAACTAAAACCACTCCAGTGTTCTTGGGTGGGAAATCCCATGGACACAAGAGCCTAGTGGGCTACCGTCCATGCAGTCACAGGAATTGGATATGACTTAGTGACTAAACAACAACAACAAAAAGCGAATATACTTGAGCCATAGATGTTGATCTCTCCAAGGTTTAAGAAGCTTTTCATTTGAATTAAAAGAAATTAATGGCATAATAAATATACTGCTTGAATATCTAGGTCAACTCTAATTCAAGGGTTGTAAAAAGTTTATAGAAAATAAGGTCAGGTATGGCTAGACCCTCCCAGAATCAGATGGGAATAGAATATTTCTTCATTTGATTACCTATTTGATTTCATTCATCAGAGATGGGTGGGTTTTGTCAAATAGCTCTTTTGCATATTTTGTTAGTTTATCAGGCTACTATATTAGATTACACATAAGTATTCCGTTTTGGTGGGTCCTGATATAAACGGTATTGTTTTACTTTTCAAACTCCACTTGTCCGTTGTCAGTATAATGATTCTGCTCTCCTGCTCAGTTGCTTCAGTCGTAGCTGACTCTTTGTGATCCTATGGATTCTAGCCCAGCAGGCTCCTCTGCCCATGGGATTTCCCAGGCAAGAATACCGGAATGGGTTGCCATGTCCTTCTTCAGGGGGTCTTCCTGACCCAAGCATTGAGATAGGGTCTAAATCTCCTGCATGGCAGGAAAAAGATTGATTTTTGTATATTAACCTTGTTTCCAGAAACCTTGCTATAATTGCTTGTTAGCTGCAGGAAGGTTTTTTTTTTTTTAATTTTTTGATCAGTTCTTATGGATTTTCTACATAAATGGTCATGTCATCTGTGAACACAGACAATTTTATTTCCTTCTTATCAACCTATATCCCTTCCTTCCCCTCCTTTAACTCACGACTCCATTCTTCCCTCCCCTTCTCCCCCTTTCCTCCTCTCTTCTCTCTTCTTCCCTTTCCTTTTCTTAGTATATTAACTGTACTTCTAATGCAAGGTTGAAAAAGTCCTGAGAGGGGACATCCTCACTTTGTTTCTTATCTTAGTGCGAAAACATCATGTTCCTCACAATTAAGAATGTTAGTTGTAGGTATTTTGTAAACAGTCTTTATCAAGTTAAGTTTTCCTCTATTGCTAATTCACTCAGAATTTTTACCAAGAATGAATACTTTGTCAGATGCTTTTTCTGCATCTATTGCTATGATTATGTAAGTTTTCTTTTTTAGTCTGTTGATGGGATGGATTACTTTAATTGACTTTTGAATATTAAAATGGCCTTGAATACTTGGGATAAAGCCCACTGGGTTTTGGTATATAATTAATTTTTTTTATACTTTTTTGGATTTAATTTGTTTATATTTTGTAGAGAATTTTTATGTTTATGTTCATGACAGATATTGGTCTGCAGTTTTCTTTTCTTATAATGTCTTTGTCTGGTTTTGAGTTTAGGGTAGTCTTAGTATTATAAAACAAGTTAGGAAGAGTTCCCTTTGCATCTATTCTTTGAAGAAGATTGTGGAGAATTCATATAATCTCATCCTTGAAAGTTTGATAGAATTCACCAGTGAACTCATGACTCATCAGTGACTTGATGCTTTGTCTTTTGGGAGGCTATAATTTATTGAGTAAATGCATTCAATAGATTTAGACCTATTTAGGATGTTTACTTCTGTGAGTTTTGGAAATTGTGTTTTTTTAAGAGGTTGGTCCATTTAAACTGGGTTATTGAAGTTGTGACCATGGAGTTGTTCATAATATTCCTTTATTATTCTTTTCATGTCCATCTTTTGATGACATCTTTTGATGTCACCTTTCATTTCTGATATTAGTAATTTGTGTATCAACTCTATTTCAGCATGGCTAGAGGTTTATCAATTTTATTGATCTTTTTAAAGAATCAGCTTTTAATCAGCTTTTCATTTCACTGACTTTCTCTATTGCCTGTTTTGAATATCATTGATTTCTACATTCCATTCTTATTATTTCTTTCCTTCTGCTTAGTTTGGATTTAATTTGCTCTTCTTTTTCTTGTTTCCTTATGTGGAGACCTAGATGATTAACTTTCTATTTTTTCTTCTGTTCTAACATATGTGTTCAATGCTATAAATATCCTTTTAAGTGTTGCTTTCAATTTCTCCCATAAATTTTGATGTTTCAGTTTCATTTAGTAAAAAACATTGTTTGATTTTTCCTGAAGTGTATTTTTCAATCTTCACTATTTTGTAAGAAATCTCTCTGTTATTGATTTCCAGTTCAATTCCATTGCAGTCTAAGAAAAGGCATTGTATAATTTCTATCCTGATTTTCTGACTTCTGGTTTTGTCCATTTCTGAGATAGGAGTATTGAAGTCACCAACCATAATAATGAATTCATTTATTCCTCCTTGTAGTTCTATAAATTTTTGTCTCATGTAATTTCATATTTTGTCATTAAAAATTATGTCTTTTGTAGAATTGTCTCTGGTATTATTAGGTAACATCCGTCTTTATCCTTGATAACTTTCCTTGCTTTGAATTCTGGTCTGACTGAAATTAATATGGTGCTACGTTACTTCAGTTCAGTTCAGTTGCTCAGTCGTGTCTCTTTGCAACCCCGTGAATCACAGCTCACCAGGCCTCCCTGTCATCACCAGCTCCCGGAGTTCACTCAGACTCACGTCCATCGAGTCAGTGATGCCATCCAGCCATCTCATCCTCTGCCATCCCCTTCTCTGCCTGCCCCCAATCCCTCCCAGCATCAGAGTCTTTTCCAATGAGTCAACTCTTCGCATGAGGTGGCCAAAGTACTGGAGTTTCAGCTTTAGCATCATTCCTTCCAAAGACTTCAGTTGTGTTCAACTCTGCGACCTTATGCACTGTAGCTTTCCAGGCTCCTCTGTCCATGGGAGTCTCCAGGCAAAAGTACTGGAGGAGGTTGTTATGCACTTCTCTAGAACATCTTCCCCAAACAGGGATCAAACCCGCACCACTTTATGTCTCCTTCATTAGTAGGTGGGTTCTTTACCTCTAGTGCCACCTGGAAAGCCCTAACCTAGCCATTTCTGCTTATTTCTGTTAGTATTATCGTATTTTCTCCATCCTTTTACTTTTAATCTATATGTCTATATATTGAAAGTGAGTTTCTTGTAGAAAGCATACCATAGGGTCTTGTTTGTTGATCCATTCTTTTTTAATTGACACGTAGATCATTAATGTTCAAAATTATTATTGATATGATTGGATCAGTATCTTCTATATTTGTTACTCGTAGGTAATGTAAATACCTGTAATGACAAAGTAACCTTAATTCATTCCGTCTCTTGTAATATTGGTGTAATTCATTTCACTTACATATAAGCATACATAAACAGATATATATATATATA
>SJYC01023815.1:0-17445 GCA_006408675.1 Madoqua kirkii
CAGTGCTTTTAAAAACTTTAATTTTATATAATATTATAGTATAGCTGATTAATAATGATGTACAGTTATAGGTGCGCAATGTAATGATTTCATTATACCTCTACAAGTATAAATTATTTTTAAAATTCTTTTCCCATTTAGGTTATTACAGAATATTGAGCTGAGTTTCTATGCTGTAAGGTGTGTCCTTGGTTATCTACTTTAAATGTAGAAGTGTATACATATGAATCTCAAACTCTTGATATATCCCCTCCCTTCTCCTTTGGTAACCAAAAATTCATTCCCTAAGTCTATGAGTGCTTCTGTTTTGTAAATAAGGTTATTTATATATATTTTTAGATTCTGCATACAAGTTATTTCATATGATATTTGTCTTTGTCTGACTTACTTCACTTAGTATGATAATCTCCAGGCCCACCCATGTTGGTGCAAATGACATTATTTCATTATATTTAATGGCTGAATAATATTCCATTGTATATATTAACCACATCTTATTGTAAAAATATAAACATGTGATTGATTTCTCCCTTTTAGACTGTGGTTACACACAAATGCAGAAAGCCATAGTTATAAGTGAACATGTCCATACATAAATGAATTCACAGAGGAGGTGAAATTTGAAGTGCATTTTAAATGATGAAGATGAAAGTAAGAAAGGAGAACATAGAGCTTTTGAGGGAGAAGAACTTGATAAATGAAAGCAAAGAATTAGGAGATTTGTCTTGAATATGGAAGATGGTGAAAAAAGTAGCCTAGAGGGAACAAAGGTATTATATATGGAGGAGAGTCAGGAAATAAAGTTGAATAGCTGAAATAATACTAATGTTTGAAGGCTCTTCAAAGCTGAGTTTAATCTTACAGAATAAATATTACATTGTTATCTCTACTCCATGAGCAAAATACATTTACTGTGAGAAAAAATTCTTTCCTCAACTGTCAGGGGAAATATGGGTTGTACAAATTCAGGTACACAAGAGGAAACCAGCATAACAAAATAGGTATAGGGCAATGTTTTGAGATTTTTAGTTTAAGCAATCATGAGAAATTTACTTAAAGCACTCTGTTTCAACTTTCTCATCTATAAAATCTAGATAATAGTAGTAATACTACTTTCTTCATGATATAATATTTAAATTTGAGAAGTACATTTAAAAAATACATTGTAAAAGAATAATTCTTATTATTCTGCTTTAGTTATTTATTTTTCAATTAAAGACACTAAAAGATCTAGATGTGGTTTGATAACGGCCTGACACAAGGCGACACACGAAAGAACTGCTTGAATATGAAGGAATGTGATTTTCCTTTTTTATGGTGGATAACTTCCAAGCCCTTTCCAATTCTTTCAGTTCTCCTAGCAGAACAAGTGCCTAAGGATCTTCAGCTGTGAAAGCCCATTTGCCATAGCTATGCCTCACTCTTTAACTGCAGTTTAGGGAGGCATTCAGTGTAGGTTTAGGATCTGATAACTGAAGGGCATGAGGGAAAGAAAAGCACCAAAACTAGCTCTTTTCTTATTTCAAATTCCAGAAGAGTAAAGCTGCTTTTGCAAAAAAAATAAAAAAAATTAAAAATAAAGTAAAAGTATTTTAGGGCAGAGAAACAGTTTGTGTAATAAAAATGAGGGTGTTCAGTTTTAAATAAGACTTGCTCCATGTGGACATGTTGATAGTTGCTGGTGGGCCATCTAATTGAAGGTGGTCCATAGCTCATTCTACACACAGTCTATTATAAAACAGAGTGGGCTGGCCTGCACACAGATTTTGAAGGAAGAGGAAGTAGAATAAATTAAAGATGAGAAAGGATATGGAGAATGATGAAAACAAAAACAAAACATGCAATCTAAAAAAATGTTTTTACACATGTGTATTTTATTTTTTATTGAAGTATGCTGCTGCTTCTGCTAAGTCACTTCAGTTGTGTCCAACTCTGTGTGACCCCATAGACAACCTCCTACCAGGCTCCTCTGTCCCTGGGATTCTCCAGGCAAGAACACTGGAGTGGGTTGCCATTTCCTTCTCCAATGCATGAAAGTGAAAAGGGAAAGTGAAGTCGCTCAGTCTTGTCCAACTCTTAGTGACCCCATGGACTGCAGCCTACCAGGCTCCTCCGTCCGTGGGATTTTCCAGGCAAGAGTACTGGAGTGGGGTGCCATTGCCTTCTCCGTTATTGAAGTATAGTTGATTTATAATATTTCAAGTGTACAATGAAATGATTCAGTATTATGTATATTTATGTATGTATTTTTTGAAAAGAGTAAGTAGTCAATGGAGTTATATAACAGTGAGTTCAAGAAAAATGAAGGTATTTAGTTAGAAATATTTTTATTTGGTTAGAAAAAATTAATCTTAAAAAAGCAATCTCACTGCAGAAGAGGATTCGAGATGGGAGATTCATAAAAACAGAACAACAAAAACAAGGAAAACAACCCTAGAATGGTTCAAAAACTGGCCCAGGAATCAGGGAAATCTGTATTGCAAGGAGAGCTTCTTATAAAAGCGTGTTTGTGTCACACATACAGAGTTGGGAATGTAATTATGATTTAAGGTCTCAGGAAAAACAAAGCTGGATACTTGATGGAGGAATTTGGAGAGAGAAAATAACGTAAGAAACAAGGATCTCAGGAGCAATTTAATGTTAGGTTATATGCTAGTCGCTCAGTCTTCCCTTTGCAATCCAAGGACTATAGCCTGCCAGGTTCCTCTGTCCACGGGATTTTCCATGCAAGAATACTGGAGTGGGTTGCCATTTCCTCCTCCAGGGGATCTTCCTAACCCAGGGTTGAGCCTGCATCTCCTGTGTCTCCTGCATTGCAGGTAGATTCTTTACCCACATGTTGTGAAGTAAAAAACTCTGATTCTCAACAGAGATGTGGTCTTGCCCACTTTAAGGCAATAGATTTAGTATTTCAAAAGTAGTTTTTTGAGCTCCCCCCTAGCCCTGAAATTTCCAGAATGTCCCTGAAGACAGGGTGCACTCCAATAGAAAAATTAATTCATCTAATTAAAAAAATGCTAATGGGAAATTTGTGGTGCATATGAAACATGGAGAGAAATAAACAGTTCTGAGGATCCACTAGAAAATCAGTACGTTTAATATCTCTGAGCTCAAATCAATGAGCCAATATCAACATGGAAATTTTTGGTGCAGAAAGGCAATATGATACAGCAAAATAATTCTGAGATTAGAAAGACCTGAATTGAATTCTGGCCTTGCTATTTGGAGAGTATTTTAAAGTTCATTTATTTCTTCAACTCTTAAAAGACTTATTAGTTCATAACAAGAATCTTCTGAGTATTTAACATGACAAAACATGTCAGAATGCTTTATGAATGCTAAAGTGCTGTACAATTTAAGAGTTTGGAATTACTGATATTATCATCTAGATGATAGTAGATAAATATTTGACTCCTATTTGAAGACTTTAATATTTAAAAAGTAAGTCCTAGTAGTAATGTCAATGGGAATTGAAATGAAGAAATTTGGAGAAGACACAAGTATTATTGATCAGGAGATTCTTTCTCTGAGCAAGCAGAGGAGTTAATCTCCCTGCCCCTGAGCAGAAAGAAACCCAGCATTCAGTCAAGCAGACATGATGGTCTATAATATTTCAGTGAAGAGCCTTATTTTCATTAGAACATGCAATGAGAGATAAAATGAGTCAGTATTTAATAAGTTTATATGCGTGCTAAGTTGCTTTAGTCATATCGGACTCTTTGCGATCCTTTGGACTATGCTCACAAAGCTCCTCTGTCCATGAGATTCTCTAGGAAAGAATACTGGAATGGGTTGCCATTCTCTCCTCCAGGGGATCTTGCCAGCACAGGGATCAAGCCCCACATCTCTTGTGTCTCATGCATTGGCAGGTGGAGTCTTTACCACTAGTGCCAACTGGGAAATCCCTTAATAAGTATATCTGTATCATTTTACATATATTCCTATATTTGATATATTAAAATACTATGAAGTATTGATACTACAGAGGAGATAGCCAACATACTCAAAATAATCCAAATCACGTGTTGAAAATCATTTGTACCAGCTTGATTATGTTCATTGCTTTGATATTTGGGTTCCACACAAATTAGCAGAGGGGAAAAAAACAAACCTTCTTGACCATGTTTTCGCACATGATTCTCTAATGAAAATTTTCTGTTTTAAAAACAAATTGTGAAGGGTGATGAAAAATGGATACTGTATAATAATGTGGAGTGGAGGAGATCCTGGGGCAAGTGAAATGAACCACCACCATTGGTCTTTATCCAAAGAAGGTGATATTGTGTAGACAATGGCAATGGAAGAAACTCCTCTTATGAATTCCTTCTGACAAACAACTAATTCATTCCAATAAGTACTGCTTCCAGTTAGGCCAACTGAAAAGCAGCACTTGATGAAAAGCACCTGGGATTAGTCAACAGAAAATGTATAATCTTCAGCCAGGATAAGACCATGACTGCCTGTTTCTTTGATATCAGGCAATAACTGTTACAGCTTAGCTGATTCATCGGCTGTATTCGCCAGTTATTGCACCTTCAGATTTCCATTTATTTTGGTCTTTATACAAAATTCTATTAATGGAAAAAAATTCCATTCCCTGGAAAACTGTAAAAGGCACCTGAAACAGTTGTTTGCTCAAGACAATAAAACATTTTAGGAAGATGGAATGAAGCTGCCTGAAAAATGGCAGAAGGTAAGTGGAACAGAGCAGTGAATACATTGTTCAATAAAGTTCTTGGTGAAAATGAAAAATGTCTTTTTTTTTACTTAAAAACCTGAAGGAGCTTTTGAGCCAACCAAATAATGCTATTATTATCTCCATTTTACACATGAGGAAACTGAGGGGAAAATATTTTTTAAAAATGGCCCTAGTTTTTCAAAGAAGTAGTATAATATAGTTTCCTAATTCCAATCTAGTTTTCTTAGAAAAGAAAGCCTATGATCTTTCCAGAATTCCTCAAAAGCTTGAAGTGCTTTCCTTTAGCGCCATCCTTAAAGTGCCTCCACTTTTTTGGTGAGAGCAGATGATAGCTCACAGGAAACCTTTCTCTTAGAGGGGGCAAGAACCCATCTCTTATTTCTTTGAGAAATGAGTGAAGCAAAGGTTGCAGCTGACTGAAACACTACTGGAATTTGAAAACTTGTCTTGTTTCCTCTTCTTCCTCCTTCTACTCTTGATTTTTCTTCCTCTACTATTGATGCTAGCTTCTTTTTGGGAATCTGTGTGCCAGAGACCTATTCATTCTCATTACCTGCCTCCACCCCCCACCACACACACAAGTGGCCATATCCTAGTAACTCTATAAATTTTAGGAAGTCTTTACCTCATTACAGTATATAAGTCAAGATTGTACTCTCTTGCAGATGTGTAGTGTAAGCTGTGGTGTAGGGATTTGTTGTTGTTGTTGTTGGGGAGAGCTCATAATAAACATGTTACAGCTCAAAAAATTATAAATAATAGCCTAAGTTCTACAGCACAGAACTGAGGTTTTAAAATACTTTTCTGATGTTTGCCTTAAGTTGTTATCCTTCAGATATGTATCTCATCTAATTCTGGGTTTATTTAAACACATGAGGTTTTCTATGCTTAGGACATCCTGGTAATTCATATATATATAACTTTCTCCTTAAATGGTTCTGTTTTAAAAAGAAATTGCATTGGAGAATAGTTGATTTAAAATTATGGCTTAGTTTTTGTTGTACAGCAAAGTGAATCACGTATAAACTTACATATATTTAATCTTTTTTAGATTCCTTTCCTACATAGGTCATTACAGAGTATAAGTAGAGTTCTCTATACTATACAGTAAATTCTGATTAATCATCGATTTTATAGAATAGTGTGTATATGTCAATCCAAGCTCTAACTTACTCCCCCTTCTCCCCTATTAACCATAAAGTTTGCTTTTTTTAATCTGTGACTTTTCTTTTTGTAAATAAGTTCATTTGTACCACTTTTTAGATTCCACATGTAAGTGATATCATATGATATTTGTCCTTTTCTGTCTGACTTACTTCACTCTATGTGACAATCTTTAGGTCCATCCATGTTGCTGCTGATGGCCTTATTCCATTCTTTTCTGTGACTGGTTAATATTCCATTACACACACACACACACACACACACACACACACACACACACACACACACACAACATCTTCTTTATCCATTCCTCTATCGATGTACATTCAGGTTGCTTCCATGCCCTAGGAATGTAAATTGGAACAAATGTTATGGAGAAAAGTATTCCTAAGTCACTTCAATTGTGTCCAGTTGTTTGCGACCCAATGAACTGTAGCCCACCAGGCTCCTCTGTCCATGGGATTCAGCAGGCAAGAATACTGGAGTGGGTTACTGTGCCCTCCTCCAGGAGGAGAACAGTATGGAGGTTTTCACACACACACACACACACACACACACACACACACACACACACACACACACAACATCTTCTTTATCCATTCCTCTATCGATGTACATTCAGGTAGGTTGCTTCCATGCCCTAGGAATGTAAATTGGAACAAATGTTATGGAGAAAAGTATTCCTAAGTCACTTCAATTGTGTCCAGTTGTTTGCGACCCAATGAACTGTAGCCCACCAGGCTCCTCTGTCCATGGGATTCAGCAGGCAAGAATACTGGAGTGGGTTACTGTGCCCTCCTCCAGGAGGAGAACAGTATGGAGGTTCCTTAAAAAACTAAAAATGGAGCTACCATATGATCCAGTAATCCCACTCCTGGCATATACCCAGAGAAAACCATAATTTAAAAAGATACATGCACCCTGATGTTCACTGTAGCACTATTTACAGTGACATTAAATGGTCTTGATTGAATGTACTAAATATAATATTACATTCTCCTGTGGCCTCTGGAAGTAAGAGCTGAAGAAAGAGGAAAAGTAGCAAGATTTTCTCTTCTATCTGTACATTTGATAAGAATATTCTGATATTCTTAAACAGAATATCCATAAGCCAAGAAAAAAATCATTTAAAGTTTGAGCAATTATTAACCTTTGGAAAGGAGTCCAAGGGAAAAAAAGTGCAAATGATCTCCTTTCAACTTCATCCAGACAACTTCCTAGCCAGAAATAAGAGAGTTGAATAAAAAGACAATAGTGGGTAATAGCATAATATATACTAAAATATAGTATATCAGAGTCTAAACAAGTTGTATAGCAGATATCATAAGTACATATTCAAAGGAATTAAATTTGTACTTCTATGTATTAAAATCATTTGGTAACTAATTCAATTAAGATGAAAACATTTCAAAACATTTTTAGTTCTAATAAAAATATCCCATTCTTGCCAAGACTTTAGATATATTTATGTCATCACTAATATTCTTAAACAGTTTTATTGCATATTTGCTTCAAATTTACTTGGTACTAGATCTATCAGGAATTTCCATAATTGAGTTTTACCTTGCAAAATTCACTTTTAATTTGTGCTAACTCAGAAATAAGTGAGTGAGTGACAAAGGAATATGCCTTTGCAAGTAGGAAGCAATATTGTTAATTTATCCCAGAGGAATAGTCAACTATGCCAGAAATGGCTAAATAATTAAAATGAAAAGATAAAGAATTCACACACCTGTTGTAAGTAATATGCCAAGTGAGTTTTATTATCAAAAGCTGTTTTTTTTTTTTGGAATTAACACAAATAAAACTGGCTATTTTTGAAGATAAGATTTGGATAAACAGTCAAGTAACCAAATATAAAAAACGTTACTGTATATGTTTTATATATCTGCTAGACTGCTTTTTAGGTTCCAGTGACAAAAAGCCTCTTTGATTCCTCTTTTCCAAAAATATAGAGAAAAGTTTTTTTTAAAGCTTTCTTTTTTTCTCTCTATATATCTCAATCACATTAGCCTCCAAAGTATTAACTAATCATCTACTAAGGAACTGATAGTCCTAAAGGAATTTCAGACTTTGTCAAACAGCCTCTGGTTCTAAATTCTACTAATTAATTTGTGTTTACTAATGGTCTTTGGTAATAATTCAGAAATATAAAAAAACTAATTTGTCATTGGCTTGCTTTAGTTTTAGTGATATATATATATATATATATATATATCAGATAGATACATATGCATCAGTTCAGTTCAGCTCAGTCATGTCTGACTCTTTGCGACCCCATGAATTGCAGTGTGCTAGGCCTCCCTGTCCATCACCATTTCCCAGAGTTTACTCATGCTCACGTCCATCGAGTTGGTGATGCCATCCAGCCATCTCATCCTGTGTCATCCCCTTTTCCTCCTGCTCTCAACCCCTCCCAGCATCAGAGTTTTTTTCCAATGAGTCAGCTCTTCACATGAGGTGGCGAAAGTACTGAAGTTTCAGCTTTAGCATCATTCCTTCCAAAGAACACCCAGAACTGATCTTTAGAATGGACTGGTTGGATCTCCTTGCACTCCAAGAGACTCTCAAGAGTCTTCTCCAACACCACAGTTCAAAAGCATCAATTTTCTGGCACTCAGCTTTCTGCACAGTCCAACTCTCACATCCATACATGACCACAGGAAAAACCATAGCCTTGACTAGACAGACCTTTGTTGGCAAAGTAATGTCTCTGCTTTTCAATATGCTATCTAGGTTGGTCATAACTTTTCTTCCAAGGAGTAAGCATCTGTATATAAAAATGTAACATGTTAAACATTAACATTATTGAGATTATTATATTACTTACAATATTATGTAATACAATACAAATACACATTTATGTGCACATAATTTTGTATGTTGAAAGAAATGGCAACCTACTCCAGTATTCTTGCCTGGAAAATCCCATGGAAAGAGGAGCCTGGAGAGCTACAGTCCATGGAGTGGCAAAGAGTCAGACAAGCCTTAGTAACTAAACAATTACTTACATGTGTACACATAATGCTAAATAATATTTGTAATTGAAGAAATTTATATCATGTTTCTTGTAAAATAAAGCAGTTCAGATGACTGGAGTTGCTAATCCTTCAGAGCTATTATGATTGTTTTTATCAATTTGCATAGAAACCTCATGAAAAATGTAGCTGCTGCTGCTGCTAAGTCGTTTCAGTCATGTCCGACTCTGCAACTCCAGGGACAGCAGCCCACCAGGCTCCCCTATCCCTGGGATTTTCCAGGCAAGAACACTGGAGTGGGTTGCCATTTCCTTCTCCAATGCATGAAAGTGAAAAGTGAAAGTGAAGTCGTTCAGTCGTGTCCGACCCTCAGTGACTCCATGGACTGCAGCCTACCAGGCTCCTCTGTCCATGGGATCTGCCAGGCAAAAGTACTGGAGTGGGGTGTCATTGCCTTCTCCAGAAAGAAGTAGAGTCCTAGCATAAAAAGAAGGGCCAAATAGGGGTCCTATTTTCTCCCTGCTGGTCATCTTCTCAAACTATGCTTCTGCCAACCTTAGGCAAATAAATTGCCAGATATCCCTCCAGCAAAGATGAGTTAATTCAGACTCAGCAGAAAATTACAGGTCAGGATCTGCAACCATGACAAGCTATGTGCAAATTCCTTCACATCAAGGGAATGGGGACACTTTTCATGGAAAGGAAAAGGAAATTGAGAGGGTATACTAAACAAAAACTTAGTGGCTTTTCATTCTCTGAAAGAGGAGGAATCTTTCTTCTTCCCATTGAGATCACCTTTGTCTGTCTCAAGGCATGAAAACTCCTCTTTTGGTCATCCAACTTTATTTAATGTGAGGTTAAAGTTTTTATACTTCCTTTCTCCTGCTTTCAGCTATTATCATCTGTAGGTGTGAGATTCCGTGTTTGTTTTCTCCTATTGCTCTGCTCAAAAGTAGATGGATGCAGAAAGGGAAGCTACAAGTTCTCTCCGACTTTCTAATTTATAATACACAGTAACTGCCTCCTCTGCCTAACATGCCTACAAATGCATGAAAGCACATTTTATAACAGAATCTCAGAAGAAAACAAAATAAAACAAAATATATGTGTAACTCTCAGAAATGTGATAAATCATGAACTTTTGCAGTACATGGGAAAAGACTAAATAAAATTTGAGATATTGTGCAGTTTCTTCTTCTATAGCATCAACACCAGATTTTACAGTTGTTGAGGTACAAAAGGAAAAAAAAAAGGTAAGCTATGCATAATTTACAAGGGCTGATTGTGTGCTAGGTCCCCAACTCTGAAACCATTTGAATAACTCTAGATACCATCTCCAACTAATTGCCAACATGCCATATTCTTACAACAACATCTTCTACTCCCCACATACCCGATGACTGGCTCTGCATTTTTTTTTAACTTTTGGAAATAACGCTTACTTCTCCAAAAGAATTGCCTTTCTTTGATATCTTCACTGCAATGAATATTATCTTCACAGAATCAGTTCAGTTCAGTTCAGTTACTCAGTCATGTCTGACTTTTTTGTGAACGCATGGACTACAGCACACCAGGCTTCCCTGTCCATCACGAACTCCTGGAGCTTGCTCAGACTCAGATCTGTTAAATCGATAATGCTATCCAACCATCTCATTCTCTGTGGTACCCTTCTTCTCCTGCCTTTAATTTTTCCCAACATCAGGGTCTTTTCCAGCGAGTCAGTTCTTTGCATCAGGTGGCCAAAGTATTTTGAGTTTCAGCTTCAGCATCAGTCTTTCCAAAGAATATTCAGGACTGATTTCCTTCAGGATGGACTGGTTGTATCTCCCTGCAGTCCAAGGGACTCTCAAGCATTGTCTCTAACACCCCAGTTCAAAAGCATCAGTTCTTCAGCACTCAGCTTTCTTTATAGTCAAACTCTCACATCCATATATGACTACTGGAAAACCATAGCTTTGACTCTATAGACCTTTGTTGGAAAAGTAATGTCTCTGCTTTTTAATATGCTGCCTAGTTTGGTCATAGCTTTTCTCACAAACACTAAGCATCTTTTAATTTCATGGCTGCCTACTACATATCCGAAGAAAAAATGTGTGAATATTTTTCACTTAAGGCATATCACCAGGTTAAGATCTAGTTTCTCAGGCATGTTTCATTCATGTATCTCTACTATGTAACATAGTACTCTTGTTTTATTTAATGACTCTTCTCCCAAGCTATTCAACATGTACCTATAAAAACAATGTAAGCCTCAGTATTTTAAGATGATCGAGTTGCATATAAAATTCAATTTAAAATTTTATAATTTCACTTTAGTGTGTGTTAATACTAGGAAGTAACTAGTTAGACTAAAAAAAAAAAAGCAAAGCTAATTTGATATTAGAGCTAAAAAGCCTCTTGATGAAAGTGAAAGAGGAGAGCAAAAAAGTTGGCTTAAAGCTCAACATTCAGAAAACGAAGATCATGGCATCCGGTCCCATCACTTCATGGGAAATAGATGGGGAAACAGTGGAAACAGAGTCAAACTTTATTTTTGGGAGCTCCAAAATCACTGCAGATGGTGACTGCAGCCATGAAATTATAAGACGCTTACTCCTTGGAAGAAAAGTTATGACCAACCTAGACGGTATATTGAAAAGCAGAGACATTACTTTGCCAACTAAGGTCTGTCTAGTCAAAGCTATGGTTTTTCCTATGGTCATGTATGGATGTGAGAATTGGACTGTGAAGAAGGCTGAGCACAGAAGAATTGATGTTGGAGAAGACTCTTGAGAGTCCTTTGGACTTCAAGGAGCTCCAACCAGTCCATTCTGAGGGAGATCAACCCCGAGATTTCTTTGGAAGGAATGAGGCTAAAGCTGAAACTCCAGTTCTTTGGCCACCTCATGCTAAGAGTTTACTCATTGGGAAGACTCTAATACTGGGAGGGGTAGGGGGCAGGAGGAGAAGGGGACGACAAAGGATGAGATGGCTGGATGGCATCACGGACTTGATGGATGTGAATCTGAGTGAACTCCGGGAGATGGTGATGGACAGGGAGGCCTGGCATGCTGGGATTCATGGAGTCGCAAGGAGTCAGACACGACTGAGTGACTGAACTGAACTGAATAAACTGAACAGCACTCTTTAACCTATTTACTATTCCACCGTGTAGTTTCACTTAGTGTCTGGTTAATTTCATATCTTCATGCAAAATTTAGTATATACATGTATTTAGCCAAAAAGTATACATGATATTTTAATACCTGAAACTAAGATTAATTTTAATGTTAAATAGATTTAATATTACTTTAAATAATTTTATATTTTAGTTTAATTATTATTATAAACAACCTAATTATTTAAATAGCAAATATATATTTGAATAATGTTCCTTAAAGGACATTTTAAGTTAATGAGTATAAAAAATGAACAAGAAGATAATTTGAATAAAGCTTAAAAGACTTTAGATAATTTAGCTTTGAAAATGTATCTCTCTGACTAATTCCAAAAGAGGAAAAGGATACCAGCTTTTTCTTCTAGAATGGGTCATTATTCAAATAAAGTAAAATACAGTTCTTCACCAGAAATTCCAACCTTTGAACTTATGCAAAACTGGCTATTGAATCTCCACAATCCATTTAGTAAAAATAAGATTATATTAAACACTATTAAACTTAATTGTTCCTACCCACTATGCACAGAAAACTAGAGAATTTAATTAGCACTAATACTCTTCACTGGAGAAGAAATGGCAACCTACGCCAGTATTCTTGCCAGGAGAATCCCATGGATGGAGGGGCCTGGTGGGCTACAGTCCATGGGGATGTAAAGAGTCAGACATGACTGAGTGACTGAGAGAGTGTGAATACTCTTAATTGCAGAATAAGGAAGGCAAAGTAATATTTGCTGATTTTTTCCAGGTGCTCACACTTAATTTTTCATCTGCTTAAAACAAGTTTGTAAGGTACATATTACTTTCCAAATAAAAATAAAACATTTGACATTCAGAAAGAGTATATGATTTGCTTGATATTACAAAGCAGTACATAGCAAACCTATTATCAAACTATGTCTGCCTGTTACTCTGTAAACCCTGACTCATTCCTAATGTACTACCTCATTCTTAGTGTAATTAATCCTGTACTACCTTGAAATTTTATTCAACTTACTTGTGCAGGTTGTCGTTTCAGGTAGGCTATAAGAGTCTCAAGAACATGAGCCTGGGATTCCAAAACAATTAACTTTGAACTATGGGGATTGAATTTTAATTGTCATTTACTGACAAGTAGTAGATTTCTATGAACCTCATTCTACTGATCCCTAAAATGGAATGATGGTCTTTATCCTGATGAACTGTCAGTTTATTTGGTCCTCTTTATCTGTAGGGTCCACAACCACAGATTCAATTAATCTCTTGTTGAGTTGGTTGAGTTCTCAGATCCAGAATCTTTGGTTATGAAGGGCCAGCACAAATGTACCATTTTATGTTACGGATTTCAGTATCCCTCTATTTTTGTATCTACAAGGGATCTGAAACCAATCCCTTGATGATACCTCAGGAAGACTGTATTAGTGAATATGAATACTTCCTATTTAACAAATATTCACTGACAATAAGACCAAGTCCATTTTTATTTCTTATTCATGTTTGACTTTACTTTTATTTCTCACTGAATCTATCTCTTGTCCCAAGGTTTATTCCACTTCTCTTCTAGAACTTTATATTTCCCCTAGGTGTTTGATCTTACCTCATAGCATTAGAGATACTTCTAGATTATCTGAATTCCATATTTCATGTATTAAACTCTCCTACTTGAAATTTCCATTTGAATAACTAATGTATCAAAATCAACACATCTGGCATACAGTTCTTCATTTTGGAGTATGTAATTAATTTTACCTTAGCCTGTGCCAACCTCAACAAATTATACTTCTATCTACCTACCTGTTCAAGGCAAGAACCTGAGTCATCATTATTCCTTCCTTTAACTCACAATCCCACACATCCAAATAAGCAGCAAGTCTTATTTGCCTACTGACAAAATTTATATCTCAATTTATTCAATTTCTCTACTTCTGTGAACATTAGAATTCATCACTTCTGGTCTGTATGACCGAAGTAGCTTCCTGACAAGTATGATCTTCCCACTTGCTTACTTTTTACTGGTTGTCTATACCTTAAAGCCAGAAGGATTCTGTAAAGATGTAAAGCGTATGATCTTACTCTGCAAGAAGAAAAAGCCAAACTTCTCATCCTACCATACTTGGATCTGAAGACATAGTTTCTGCTTATTTTCTCCCTTACTATATTTCAGTCACACTGTTTTTTAGGCTGTTTCTTGAGTAACCAAACTCATTTCTGCCATCAAAATTTGACATTTGCAACTGTGTTTACCTTAAACATTCTCTTGCAGATTCTCTGCAGCTCTTTATAGAGCAAGTTTCTTCTTATATTGTATGTCTCAACTCCATATTAAATCTAGCAAGTCCTTTCTCTATGATACTATCAAATGTATGACTTATCTGAGACCATTTCTGATAGAACCCTTCTTTATTTCATCCCTAATATTTATTACTATTGGGTTATCCATTTTCTGCTTGTATATGTTACTTGAATATAAAATAATACAGTTTATGAGAGCAAATATTTTTATGCATTATTTGCTGCCATATTGCCAAGTGCCTAGAATAGTTCTTAGTGTATATGGGTTCTCAATGAATATTTATTGAACAAATGAGTGGATGGGCAAAAAGATAATATATTTATTCATAGATGATTAGCAAAAAAATGGCTAAAGGAGTTATAAAAGCCCTAACCAGAAACCCAGGGAGAGGGGAGCCTGGTGGGCTGCCGTCTATGGGGTCGCATAGAGTCAGACACAACTGAAGTGACTTAGCAGCAGCAGCAACCAGAAAAATTAAGAATAAACAGAGTTAATGAAAATAGGTGTATGTGGCATATATTTATCAAAACTTGACACATAAGCATGGATTTATAAAATATACCTTAAGGAATTCTTCAGAGTGAATGTTTCCCAACCATCGAGGTGCTTTTGAGGACTGGTGGCTTCAACTTGTATTAAAATAGGGTTAGGGTTAGGGTTAGCTACTCTTTCACATATTTTTATTCAAGTAATCATGAAATTAATTAAGATACAAAATTTCTTCCCACAAAATGTCAATATGGAATTCAAATCTGTAATCAATATGACTAAACTGTTTTTTACAGTTGTTATATTGTAGTACTACCTGACAATATGGCAATTAAGTACCACCAAAATAGCCATCATGGTATCTCATTCTTTATAATATAAATGTGTCACTCCCAACTGGAACAGATGCAGGCAGGGTTCCTACATCTCTCAACTTCAAAGGTATCTTGTATTCTGTACCTTCTGATGGTATGTAATGAGATAGCTCTGGCGATGATTAGAGGTTCATCTTGGCTATAGTACATTAATTAATTTGTGTTTTTTTCCAACTCTGCTTGCCAAAATTCCTGCTCAATAGTCACACATTAAATATGATTGTTATTAGCTAGGATAATCAATTGTAATATTGTATTTCATGTAGAGAGGACACAGTAAAGACTTCCCTGGTGGCTCAGATGGTAAAGAGTCTGCCTGCAATACAAGAGATCTGGGTTCAATATCTGGTTTGGAAAGATCCCCTGAAGAAGGAAATCACAACTCACTCTGGTATTCTTACCTGGAAAATCCCATGGACAGAGGAGCTGGGGGGGCTACAGTCCATGGGGTTGCAAAGAGTCAGACACAACTAAGTTACTTTCACTTCACAACATGTACCATTAAGATTCCAGAATAGAATCAGGCAGATTTTTTAAATTAATTTTTTATTGGAATATAGTTGATATACAGTGTCCCATTAGTTTTGGTTTACAGCAAAGTGAATCAGATATACATATATGCACTCTTTGTTAGATCCTATTCCCAAATAGGTAATTATAGATTGTTGAGCAAAGTTCTCTGTGCTCTACAGTAGGTTCCTATTAGTTATCTGTGTTATATATATAGTTCAGTTCAGTTCAGTCACTCAATCGTGTTTAACTCTTGCAACCCCGTGAATAGCAGCTCGCCAGGTCTCCTTGTCCATCACCAACTCCCGAGGTTCATTCAAACTCACGTCCATTGAGTTGGTGATGCCATCCAGTCATCTCATCCTCTGTTGTCCCCTTTTCCTCCTGCCTCCAATCCTTCCCAGCATCAGAGTCTTTTCCAATGAGTCAACTCTTCACGTGAGGTGGCCAAAGTACTGGAGTTTCAGCTTTAGCATCATTCCTTCCAAAGAACACCCAGGACTGATCTCTTTTAGAATGGACTGGTTGGATCTCCTTACAGTCCAAGGGACTCTCAAGAGTCTTTTCCAACACCACAATTCAAAAGCATCAATTCTTCAGAGCTCAGCTTTCTTCACAGTACAACTCTCACATCCATACATGACTACTGGGAAAACCATAGCCTTGACTAGACGGACCTTTTTTGACAAAGTAATGTCTCTGCTTTTTAATATGCTATCCAGGTTGGTCATAACTTTCCTTCCAAGGAGTAAGTGTCTTTTAATTTCATGGCTGCAGTCACCATCTGGAGTGATTTTGGAGCTCTCCCAAATAAGTCTGACACTGTTTCCCCATCTATTTCCCATGAAGTGATTGGACCAGATACCATGATCTTTGTTTTCTGAATGTTGAGCTTTAAGCCAATTTTTTCTCTCCTTTTTCACTTTCATCAATAGGCTTCTAAGTTCCTCTTCACTTTCTGCCATAAGGGTGGTGTCATCTGCATATCTGAGGTTATTGATATTTCTCCCGGCAATTTTGATTCCAGCTTGTGCTTCTTCCAGCCCAGCATTTCTCATGATGTACACTGCATGTAAGTTAAATAAGCAGGGTGGTAAAATACAGCCTTGACATACTCCTTTTCCTATTTGGAACCAGTCTGTTGTTCCATATCCAGTTCTAACTGTTGCTTCCTGACCTGCATATAGGTTTCTTAAGAGGCAGGTCAGGTGGTCTGATATTCCCATCTCTTTCAGAATTTTCCACAGTTTATTGTGATCCACACAAGCAGAGGCTTTGGCATAGTCAAGAAAGCAGAAATAGATGTTTTGTTGGAACTCTCTTGCTTTTTCGATGATCCAGTGGATATTGGCAATTTGATCTCTGGTTCTTCTGCCTTTTCTTTTCTTTTTTTAATTAATTTAAAACTTTATTCTATTTTACAATACTGAAATGCTTTTGCCATACATTGACATGAATCAGCCACAGGTGTACACGATCTC
Organism: Madoqua kirkii; assembly: GCA_006408675.1. NCBI lineage: Eukaryota > Metazoa > Chordata > Mammalia > Artiodactyla > Bovidae > Madoqua > Madoqua kirkii. Next base: position 17,122 of record SJYC01023815.1, read on the forward strand.
CCAATGCCAAAGCCCCTCCCATCTCCCACCCCACACCATCTCCCCGGATCATCCTGTACACCAGCCCCAAGCATCCTGCATCCTGCACTGAACATAGACTGGTGCTTCATTTCTTATATGATAGTATACATGTTTCAGTGCCATTCTCCCAAATCATCCCACCCTCTCCCTCTCCCTCAGAAGCCAAAAGTCTGTTCTATACCTCTGTGTCTCTTATGCTGTCTCACTTACAGGATCCTCATTACTATCTTTCTAAATTCCATATATATGTGTCAGTATACTGTATTGGTGTTTTTCTTTCTGGCTTACTTCACTCTGTATAAT
>SJYC01023818.1:0-29310 GCA_006408675.1 Madoqua kirkii
ATATATCATTAATTTCTGTGGTATAAATTATTACTATGATTTTTGAAAATCTGGACTTTATGTTAGTTAAGAAGATATAGCCATTAGTTGCCCAGTTTTCTTACTTAAACAGATTTCAAAGTTCATTCTGGGTGCTGGCCAAGTTATTTTCAAGATTCTGATTATTAACTCATATTTGAATTTATATTACCCTTCAAACTGACCTTTGCCATAAGAAGCAGCTCTGATTTGGAAAAGTGTAGTTTGTTAAATCTCATTTTTTATTTAATATCTCAAATAGCTATAACTTTCTACAAATTGCTGATCTTACATTTGGAAAGAAATACAGAAGTTTCAAAGTCACTTTGGGAACTTTAAAAGAATAATTTTGTAATTTTCCATTTATAATTTAAAATGCTCAAAGTTTACACCTTGACATATGTAACTTTTGTGTCACTTTAAAGCGCCTATAAACATTTTGTCAAGTTCATCATATATACCATGATAGATACATATGTAGCTTAATATATTAATCAATTGTTAGTAATTCAGATAAATATTTTTAGTACTTTAATTTTTACATTTAGTCAATTCAAAATTAATATAATAAGATTTGTCATTTAAAAATATATATTGCCATCTTATGTAAAACAAATGGCCAATAATGGAATTAGCTGTTCATGTATTTCTTACAAAGGCATTTTTTTCCCACCTCTGTCACAGCCCTGATTTACATACCTCCATAACTCCAGTTCCGACATTAGCCATCCTCCACGTGCAACCCCTGTTCACCACTTCTGTCACATAGCAAGATGAGAAATATGGAGTCTGTTGGCTTTTGATAGTCATAGAAACTTGGAGTTTAGGTCTTAGCAATGAAGTGAAAGTGAAATTGAAAGTCACTCAGTTGTGTCCAACTCTTTGTGACCCCAGGGGACTATACAGGCCATGGAATTCTCCAGGCCAGAATACTGGAATGGGTAGCCTTTCCCTTCAGGGGATCTTTCCAACCCAGGGATCAAACCCAGGCCTCCACATTGCAGGTGGATTTTTTTACCAGCTGAGCCACAAGGGAAGCCCCAAAATACAGGACTGGGTAGCCTATTCCTTCTCCAGTGGATTTTCCCAACCCAGGAATGGAATTGGGGTCTCCTGCATTGCAGGCAGGTTGTTTACCAACTGAGCCACCTGGTCTTATCAATATTGGCTGTAAATCAGAGTTATAGTGCACTGTCTGAAAAATCACCCAAAATTGTGAAATAAGGCAAAAAGTGAATGATACGTCATTTCAAAGTTATACTAAGGCAAAGAGACTGAAAATAATTTAGGAAGATATCCCTTGGAGGAGGGCAAGGCAACCCACTCCTGTATTCTTGCCAGGAGAATCCCATGTTCAGAGGAGCCTGGCAGGCTATGGTCCATTGAGTGGCAAAGAGCTGGATATAACTGAAGTGACTGAGTACTAGAACTACTTAATTTGATTCTTCTTTTACCACTGATTAAACTATCAGATATGTTGAAGTTACAAGTTAGCTTGTACACTTTTGTACAGTAGAGATATAAATAATTTCTGTTCTGTGGGATACTGTAACTACAAAGATTTTGTTTCATATCCCTGCTGGATAGTAACTAATTGTATAACCTACTCAGTGAACTTAACATCCTGTAAATAGACTAGCCTCTCAGATACATTTTGAGTCAGTCATATTGTCATTTTACTGAAACCCTCATGAATTAATGAGTTTAATATTGTAGCATTTTTTTCTATATTTGCTTGAGAATTGCTAGGTTAAGCTATTTTAAATATGTAGTTTAAGCTATTTTAAACATGAAGCTTTTGAAATATGCAGATATCTAAGCTATATTTCAGGTTTCCCTGTTTGCAGACAGTACACCAGAGTTCATGTATTTTCTAGGGAAATAATAAGGAAAACTCATCAATGTGACAAAGTCTATCCAGGTTGTGTTCTGTCTTCTACCAGTACCTAGTTGATCAGTTCAGTTCAGTCGCTCACTTGTGTCCGACTCTCTGTGACCCCATGATCACAGCACGCCAGGCCTCCCTGTCCATCACCATCTCCCGGAGTTCACTCAGACTCACCTCCATCGAGTCCGTGATGCCATCCAGACATCTCATCCTTGGTCGTCCCCATCTCCTCCTGCCCCCAATCCCTCCCAGCATCAGAGTTTTTTCCAGTGAGTCAACTCTTCCCATGAGGTGGCCAAAGTACTGGAGTTTCAGCTTCAGCATCATTCCTTCCAAAGAAATCCCAGGGTTGATCTTCTTTAGGATGGACTGGTTGGATCTTCTTGGAGTCCAAGGGACTTTCCTTTCAAGAGTCTTCTGCAACACCACAGTTCAAAATCATCAATTCTTCGGTGCTCAGCCTTCTTCACAGTCCAACTCTCACATCCATACATGACCATAGGAAAAACCATAGCCTTGACTAGATAGACCTTAGTCAGCAAGGTAAATATTTCTGCTTTTGAATATACTATCTAGGTTGGTCAAAACTTTTCTTCCAAGGAGTAAGTGTCTTTTAATTTCATGGCTGCAGTCACCATCTCCAGTGATTTTGGAGCCCCCCAAAATAAAGTCTGATGCTGTTTCCACTGTTTCCCCATCTATTTCCCATGAAGTGGTGGGACCGGATGCCATGATCTTTGTTTTCTGAATGTTGAGCTTTAAGCCAACTTTTTCACTCTCCTCTTTCACTTTCATCAAGAGGCTTTTTAGTACCTCTTCACTTTCTGCCATAAGGGTGGTGTCATCTGCATATCTGAGGTTATTGATATTTCTCCCGGCAATCTTGATTCCAGCTTATGTTTCTTCCAGCCCAGCGTTTCTCATGAGGTACTCTGCATATAAGTTAAATAAGCAGGGTGACAATATACAGCCTTGACGTACTCCTTTTCCTATTTGGAACCAGTCTGTTGTTTTATGTCCATTTCTAACTATTGCTTACTGACATGCATACAGATTTCTCAAGAGGCAGGTTAGGTGGTCTGGTAATTCCCATTTCTTTCAGAATTTTCCACAGTTTATTGTAATCCACACAGTCAAAGGCTTTGAAATAGTCAATAAAGCAGAAGTAGATGTTTTTCTGGAACTCTCTTGCTTTGTCCATGATCCAGCAGATGTTGGCAATTTGATCTCTGGTTCTTCTGCCTTTTCTAAAACCAGCTTGAACATCAGTGAGTTCACGGTTCACGTATTGCTGAAGCCTGGCTTGGAGAATTTTGAGCATTACTTTACTAGCGTGTGAGATGAACACAATTGTGCAGTAGTTTGAGCATTCTTTGGCATTGCCTTTATTTGGAATTGGAATGAAAACTGACCTTTTCCAGTCCTGTGGCCACTGCTGAGTTTTTCAAATTTGCTGGCATATTGAGTGCAGCACTTTCACAGCATCATCTTTCAGGATTTGAAACAACTCCACTGCAATTTCATCACCTCCACTAGCTTTGTTCCTAGTGATACTTTGATGCTTCAGCCTTTTTAAAGGCTCCAGGTGGTATGCCGTTCCTCATCTTAGAGACCATCCAAAAACTACTTTCTGTTAGTCTTCTCTTGTGCCCAGCAACTGCACTTCGGAAAGTACTAGTTACCTTCCTCTTGCAATCTGCTATTTTATTCACATTTGTATTGTATTGCAAATTGAGTGCCTGTTTCACTTTCATTAAATTATCATCACTCCAACAGAGGACCTATCTTAGTCATTTGTGTTTAGATGTCTCTTAATTCACTGGCAAGAAGAGAATGTGTACACAATGAAAGTATACTAACACAGTAACCCAAAAATGAATGAAAAATGAAACAGTACCTTAACAATGGAAGGGAAATGGTCATACTAGCACTAAAGTAAATAAGTCAACCTGATAAAAAGAGAGTAGAGGTTGTAGTGTAAGCATGGAAAAGAGTAATACAATGATTGGCCAAATCAGAAACGACTTTGCATATAGGATTATTAAAAGTTTTCAATTAGAAGAACTGACTTTAGTATCTTTATGTAAGTTCCAAATGTTCGCTTTGTGAAAATATAAAAGCTTTAATCCAAGTAAATTGTTTAATCGTCTAAAACTTCACCCAAGTCAACATACTGTATACTGTTTTGTTGCCTAACATTATCTACAAACCTTAAAACATGTGCAAATAAACAGCAAATGTGTTCCTTTGGAGATTTATTGAGAAAATAATTTTCAGCTATACTATGGTTTAGATTGTATGAAGAACTTCATTTCTCAGTTTAACTTCTAATATGGAATAAAACATCCTTTTTTTCAATCCCTCCCTTGAGGGAATATTTCAGATTCACTGAAGAAGTAGGAGATAAAAGAAGCAGACAACTTTTTGTAGAATTTTTTCAAAGGGAAATTTATTTTTGAAAGTATGAGGGCTTTTTTTTTTAAGTTCATGTGAATTGTATTCCCTTTCTGTGTCAGAATCCTGACCTGCTCCTGTGTTGTGCCTTACTTTTTTTCCCCAGCCTTTTCTGCTTTCCTTTCATCTTTCTCCTTGTTAAGCTATGTCTTCTGTGCAGGATTAGACCTGAAGGTTTTAGCATTTTATTTTAGTTTTTCTTAAATCAAGTGGGGTTGCAATCAGGTACCTGTTTGGAGAGGTAAGGAATAAAAGAAAGGAGTAAAGGGAAGGCCATGCTGGGAAGAAAGATCAAAATAGAAGCAAAGAGAAGGTGAAGCCCTGCTAGCAATTAACACAGTGTGTCCTTTTCACTTTAGGATCTAGAGAAATATTTGGTGAAATAAAGGAAATGACTCATAGGCTACCTCTGAACTTTTTATTCACCTACTTTTTTTTTTTTTGCATGAAATATATCTCACTTAATGGTATGATTACATTTAGAGATTTGAACTCTGCTTTAGAAGTAATAAAGGCCTAGACCAAAGCTTTTAGAAATAACTGAAAAGAACAATAACAGTAACAACAAAAAACAACCAAACTTCTGGAAAATTCAATAGTGAGCTCCAATTAGATAAATCTTCAAAAGTTTATTTCTTTAAACTGTTTTAATAGACAAATAAGTAAATATTTGTATTCCACATTGTACGTGCATCTTCATTTTCTTAGTTTTCTGTCTCTCACTTATATTCTGTAATCCAAAACTGTTTGACTTAATTCAGTTCTTTTTTGTTTGTTTGTTTACTGAGAGAGAAAGGACATGCATCTTACCTTTGCTTTGTTTGCACACTGAGCTGCTGACCTATTAACCTTCCCTGTTTTCTTGAATTTTTGATTGGTAGGCTAGATTGCAACAATTCTTCAACTCTCTTCTACAGAAGGATGGAATTTAGTTATTAATTAAAGACAAATCTGATCCTGGTTTCACCTTGATAATCAAATGCACCCTGGGAGGCCTATTAGAATTAGATTTCAATTGGCTGATTAGGATACTATTGAAACAGGAATTTTAAAATGCTATACTTAGAAATGGGTCAGGAGAAAAAAGGAAATATATTTCTATATTGAAGGAAACAAAAGAATCTTAATCAAGAGTTGTTTTCCCTGCTTCTTCCTGAATAATAACTAGGGAACTTCATCAGTAATTAAATCTACTTGATTTTTTTTTTTTAACTTTTGTACATATGTTTGAAACCTAACTCTGAAAAGCTTGTGAAAACTACCGTTATATAAAACAGTAGTTTTATGTTATATCACAGACACTAGAGAACAAGGACAAAAATAGAGGAATCAGAATGGTTAGAAAGTTGGCAGGTTGTCTAGAACCTTCCATTTTTCTCTGCCTAAGAAGGGAGTTGCTGCCAGTTGTTAACTGAACTGATTAGAGAGTACTTGTATATCCATTAGCCCTGTCCTATTCCTCGTTATTGTAGAAATGGTAGATCCTTTGAACAGGCTTATTGAAACCCTTGGATCCTCCAGATACAAGCTGAACTTTCATGATACAGAGTGTCTTGTGATAGTCCTGAGACAAACTTAGTCTTATGTATGTGGGCTAGCTTGTGCAAACTGGGAAGTTTGAGAGCAATCCTCATCCACTATCCAGCATCTGTGGCTCAGGGTAGTGTTATTTTATTCTACCTGTTCTCTGCACAGTAACATGTTTAGTGACACAGTCCTGTGGTTTTATGAGAAAATGGACTCCTACAATACAATCACTTTTTCTGTGTTTAAAAATGAAATGTCCCAGGAATTAAAAAAAAGGATAATTTTTATTTAGGTAAAAGGGATATTTGAAAAATAAAAATTAGAATATTGAATTTGCTCTCGTTCTGATATGAAAATGACAGATATTCCATAAATTTTATATGCAAACAAAAGAGAGAAGCAGAGAGGGAAGGAGAATAATATTTAGAAAATTACCTTTCACTTCAAACAACACAACTGTTTGCAGTCTGCTTCAAAAGAGATTATTAAAATTTGAAAAGCAAAAAAATGGTTTCATGAGATTTATAAATAATGTTATTTTGCATATATAGAATATTAATTTGTCTCAAAGGATCACTAAATATTTTCAGTTAAGCTTAATATCATAGAGGAAGTAGCATAATTTTTAAATAGTCTTAGTAGACTTGAGGCTTTAGTAAATTATAAAACCTTTATGTATGCCAAGTATTTACTGTATTTTTGTACACATGCATGTATTCTTTTTTAAATTAATTTTTAATTGAGATATAAGTGATTAACCATGCTGTGTTACTTTCTGGAGAATAGCAAGTGAACAGCAAAGGGACTCAGCCATACATATACATATATCCATCTCCTCAAATTCCTCTCCCATCCACACTGCCACATAACACTGCGAGCATATATTTTAATTGAAGATTTTATAACTTGTTGTTGTTCAGTCACTCAGTCGTGTCCAACTCTTTGCAACTGCATGGACTGCAGCAAACCAGACCTCCCTATCCATCACCAACTCCCAGAGTTTACTCAAACTCATGTCCATTGAGTCAGTGATGACATCCAGCCTTCTCATCCTCTGCCGTTCCCTTCTCTTCCCACCTTCAATCTTTCCCAGCATCAGGGTCTTTTTAAGTGAGTCAGTTCTTTGCATGAGGTGGCCAAAGTATTGGAGTTTCAGCTTCAGCATCAGTCCTTCCAGTGAATAGTCAGGACTGGTTTCCTTTAGGATGGACTGGTTGGATCTCCTTGCAGTCCAAGGGACTCTCAACAGTCTTCTCCAACACCACAGTTCAAAAGCATCAATTCTTTGGTACTCAGTTTTCTTTATAGTCCAATTCTCACATCTATACATGACTACTGGAAAAACCATAACCTTGACTAGATGGACCTTTGTTGGCAAAGTTATGTCTCTGCTTTTTAATATGCTGTCTAGGTTGGTCATAACTTTTCTTCCAAGGAGTAGGCATCTTTTAATTTCATGGTTGCAGTCACCATCTCCAGTGATTTTGGAGTCCCCCAAAATAAAGTCTGTCACTGTTTCCACTGTTGCCATGAAGTGATGGGGCCAGATGCCATGATCTTAGTTTTCTGAATGTTTAGCTTTAAACCAACTTTTTCATTCTCCTCTTTCAATTTCATCAAGAGGCTCTTTAGTTTGTGCTTTCTATTAAGATTTGTCCCAGCAGTCTTGATTCTAGTTTGTGTAACAATAATGTTAATACTTTCATATTGCTTGATTGAGACACAAGAGAACTCCACAATAAATTCAGCAGTTTTAAAATAAACTTACATCTTTATCATAATGGCAGATAAATTGGTAAACAGTATATTGCTCAATATTATATTAAGCAAAGGGTAACTTTGATCAATTTATAAAGCTGTGGCTCCCCCTAATAGTTGGTTAAGCCCCCAAATATCCATTGTTTTGGAAAATAAATACATCTATTGTACCATTTTTGTCATTTGATTATTAAAATTGGTTGGCAATTTTATGTTATTTTGCCTGCATGCTAGTGAGGCAAGACACCCTACTGAAGAGGAGTTGTGTGTTGGTGAAAACCTATATTAAACAACTCTAATGCCTATTACACAGTGAACTTCTGAAAGCTGTGAGAGTAGCCTATGAGAGGAGCTGGCAAATTTTCTAGCCACATTCTCAAAGATGTGCACAGTGGCCAGTGTGAAAGTCCCTTTACCCATTATGCCATTCACCATGAAATCTGGTTGAGTAGATTTCATCATCTCCACAAAGTTCTTGCTGTTGCAAAAGTGGTTAACTTGTGAACCCTCAATATCTAATGTAGACTTTGCCCACATTCCCTCCATGATTTTTGTGTTATAATATTATTTTTGTTTTAAAAGTGAATATGTTTTCTGTTCCAAGCTATCATCAAGTGAATAAATAACCAAGATATTTCTCCATATGTTTATATCAATAAGTCTTTATTTATATTCATAAACAAAAAGGAAAAATCTTGCACTAAATGTACATTTTTTCCAAAAGCAACTCTTAAACTTTAGACTCAAAGATAATCTTGCATAATCTTATATAACAACATTATGAGCACACTATGATACAATTACTGCATTGCTAACTCACACAGATAAAAACTGCATGTGTGTATGTCCCCATATGTGTGTTTGTACTCATTTTTACCTACTATTATAATACTGTAGAAGTTGTTGAATAAGATACCACAATAAAATTATGCACTTTTAAATAACAACAAAAAAAAATTTACAAGGAATTCTTAGCAGTCCACAGGTCACCAGAATCTTTAACATGCCTTATTTAGTCAGTGATTTTGATAACTAAATTGAATCAGTTTGCCTATAATATACTTTACTAAACTTAAGAATGGACCAAGTATAAGAATGAAAGTATTGCTAAGACAAGAATGGCAAACGTTGACAATTTAAAAAATGATAGAAAATACTTGGGGACTATATGCTTCTTTTAATATTTTTAAATTTCCAAAATAAAAACTTTTCCTATCAACCAATTCTATACAGTTTTAGATGATAGCAATCTGTTTGGAAAGACAACAAGGAATCATGTAGAAAATGCTTTATGTTTTATGTTCAGTACTAAACAGACCTCTATAAGGTTAGACATTCAGCAACACTTAAGCCTGAGCTAATAAACAAAAATGAAAGTAATATAGAAGAGTGTAATGCAGATGCTAGAAGCTAAGTAATGGGTACATCAGATAACAGGTTAGTAAATTATAGATAGCATCTGAGAATATTAACATTTTTATTTATTGATTTCTTTGATTACCTGTATGACTGGTGGCTCAGAGGTTAAAGCGTCTGCCTGCAATGCAGGCAGATTCGATCCCTGGGTCGGGAAGATCCCCTGGAGAAGGAAATGGCAACCCACTCCAGTATTCTTGCCTGGAGAATCCCATGGATGGAGGAGCGAGGTGGGCTACAGTCCACAGGGTTGCAAAGAGTCGGACATGACTAAGCGACTTCACTTGATTACCTGTATGACTGGCATGTTTAGCCCAAACTAGTTTCTGATAATACCATCTAAATCTTAATTAAATTTGTCTCATACAAATTTAATACAACTATTAAATATGTCTAATTTTAAGTATAGATTATAGTGCTCAAAATTTATACATAGAAATTTTAAAGCAGGACAGGAAGAGGCCAAAATAAATATAGCTAAAAATTATTCTGGTGAGTCTCACAGAACAGAAAGTTATGTGAGGTTATTTGCATAAAAATTAAGACAAAGTCTTATGTAAAGAATATTTATAGAGGGACAAATTTAACTCTTGAGAACTGTCTTATTTTCTTTCAGAAATTCACTCTATATTCAAATAATAATGTTGATATTAAATATTCATCAACAGATAAATTATAAGATTGGGTTATTTATTCAAATAATATAATTTTACTTGTAAAACTGAAAAAAGAAGCATTTTATGCTAGCTGCACAGATTATAATTTTGTACCCATCTCCTGTAGGTTTAACACAACACATTAAAATATCTTTTCCCTCCAAAATTTGCACATACAAATAATAAATCTGATTGTTTGTAAAACACTTAGAGAACATTAATCAATTGTTTACATGCTTGTGTTTAAAACACAAAGTTGCTAACTAATTTAATTATTATAGTTAATCTGTAACCTAGACATATAGAGTTTGGATGTGAGTGAAGTGAATGTGATGTCCATTGATCATAGCTATTATAGGCAATTATAACACCTAACAATTATAACACCTAACAATTATAACACCTAACAATTATAACATCTGCTGGATCATCAAAAAAGCAAGAGGGTTCCAGAAAAACATCTATTTTTGCTCTATTGACTATGCCAAAGCCTTTGACTGTGTGGATCACAATAAACTGTGGAAAATTCTGAAAGAGATGGGAATACCAGACCACATGACCTGCCTGTTGAGAAACCTATATGCAGGTCAGGAAGCAACAGTTAGAACTGAACATGGAAATAAAATGGACTGGAATGGGTGAATTTAACTCAGATGACCATTATAGAAGAAATGGAATAGCCATCATAGTCAACAATAGAGTCCAAAATGCAGTACTTGGAGGCAATCTCAAAAATGACAGAATGATCTCTGTTCGTTTCCAAGGCAAACCATTCAGTATCACAGTAATCCAAGTTTATGCCCCAACCAGTAACGCTGAAGAAGCTGAAGTTGAATGGTTCTATGAAGACCTACAAGACCTTCAAGAACTAACACCCAGAAAAGATGTCCTTTTCATTACAGGGGACTGGAGAACAAAAGTAGGAAGTCAAGAAAAACCTGGAGTAACAGGCAAATTTGACCTTGGAATACGGAATGAAACAGGGCAAAGACTAATAGAGTTTTGCCAAGAAAATGCACTGGTCATAGCAAACACCCTCTTTCAACAACACAAGAGAAGACTCCACACATGGACAGCACCAGATGGTTAACACTGAAATCAGATTGAATATACTGTTTGCAGCCAAAGATGGAGAAGCTGTTCCTATCTGGTTTCAAATAGGAAAAGGAGTACATCAAGGCTGTATATTGTTATCCTGCTTAAACTTCTATGCAGAGTACATCATGAGAAACGCTGGGCTGGAAGAAGCACAAGCTGGAATCAAGATTGCCGGGAGAAATATCAATAACCTCAGATATGCAGATGACTCCACCCTTATGGCAAAAAGTGAAGAGGACCTAAAAAGCCTCTTGATGAAAGTGAAAGTGGAGCGTGAAAAGGTTGGTTTAAAGCTCAACGTTCAGAAAACGAAGATCATGGCATCTGGTCCCATCACTTCATGGGAAATAGATGAGGAAACAGTGGAAACAGTGTCAGCCTTTATTATTTTGGCTCCAAAATCAGTGCAGATGGTGACTGTAGCCATGAAATTAGAAGATGCTTACTCCTTGGAAGAAAAGTTATGACCAACCTAGATAGCATATTCAAAAGCAGAGACATTCCTTTGCCAACAAAAGTCCGTCTAGTCAAGCCTATGGTTTTTCCTATGGTCATGTATGGATGTGAGAGTTGGACTGTGAAGAAGGCTGAGCACCCAAGAATTGATGCTTTTGAACTGTGGTGTTGGAGAAGACACTTGAGAGTCCCTTGGACTGCAAGGGGATCCAACCAGTCCATTCTGAAGGATATCAGCCCTAAGATTTTTTTGGAAGGAATGATGCTAAAGCTGAAACTCCAGTACTTTGGCCACCTCATGCGAAGAGTTGACTCATTGGAAAATACTCTGATGCTGGGAGGGATTGGGGGCAGGAGGAGAGGAGGACGACAGAGGATGAGATACTTGCATGGCATCACCGACTCGATGGACATGAGTTTGAGTGAACTCTGGGAGTTGGTAATGGATAGGGAGGCCTGGCATGCTGCAATTCTTGGGATCACAAAGAGTCAGACTTGACTGAGCGACTGAACTGAACTGAACTGATAACACCTTTATCTTCATCATCTGATATTATTCATCAAATGTGTTTATTTGATGAGCTAGGGCTTAACGAGTATTGCTTCATAAACTCAATCCAATATGTAAAGATCACATTAATTAAGCAAGATATTATTAGGTAGTTTTCCACTGTTCATATGTACCATAGTAAAACTTCTTGTTGGTGAACAATTTCCAATCTCACTGAGGTGTAAAATCTGAAACTCTTACCATGGCATATAAACTGTTTAATCTGTCACTTTCCTATTATTCTGATATTATACCCCTCTCCAAAATACCCACTACAGAAGATACGAATTTGGGAGTCATCAGCATAGATGATAACAGTGACTTAAGTTAACCTAGGAATGATTGTGGAAAGCAAACAGAAGAGATTCAAGGTCTAAGTCCTGAGAACCTTAAACATTTGGAGATGAAGGAGATAAGAGACACCAGCAAAAATGGTTGAAAAATCATGACCTAAAAGAAAAGTAGGTTTGCTGGAAGCCAGAGGAAAAAATATGTTTAAGGAGGAGAGTGACTAGTTGTGTTAAATGTTGCTGGTAAGTCATTTAAGATAAGAGTTGAAAATTAAACTCTGAGCATAGCAATGTGGAGGATTTTGTTGACCGTGTTAACAAAAGCATCAGTGAAGTGAGAAATACTGATTTGAATCAATTTAATAGATAATGAATAAGAAATCTTTTGATATTGTAGTGGAAAGAGGGAAAATTGTTTAAGCATTGAAAGGGAGACAGATGATGCTGTCTTGGGCACAGTAACAGAAGTTGACCTTAGTGAGTATAGAATAGGGCATGCATAGTCGTAGAACAAAAGGTACAGATTATGGGCACAGTTGAATGCAAATGGATAGACACGGTGTTATACCACTCACAAAAGTCCTCCTGTTTTTCTAATGAAACTATTACTTTGTTATATCCTTTATTTTTTATAAAGTTATGTTTTTATAAGCCTCTCACATAGCTCTGAGGAATAGTTTCAGAATAGTAAGGAAAGGATGAGGATAAAAAGGGTTTTTGCTGAAAAAAACTCAAATGTAGTCCAACATCAAAAGGTTACTGTAAATCACTAAAAACAGACATCTAAAGATTTTACTGCTTTTGTATATACGGAAGATGCAAGAATCTGTTTGTTGTTCAGTCACTAAGTCATATCTGATTCTTTGTTACCCTGTGAACTATAGCAAACTATGCTTCCCTGTCTCGCTATCTCCCGAAGTTTGCTGAAACTCTTGTGCATTGAGTCAGTGATGCCATCCAACTACCTCATCCTATGTTGCCTCCTTCTCCTCCTGCCCTCCTCAGTCACTCCCAGCATCAGGGTGTTTTCCAGTGAGTTGGCTCTTCACATCAGCTGGCCAAAGTATTGGAGATTCAGCTTCAGCCTCAGTCCTTCCAATGAATATTGAAAGCTGATTTCCCTTAGGATTGTCTGTTTGATTTCCTTGCTGTCCAAGGGGCTTTCAAGAGTCTTCTTTAGCACCACAGTTTGAAATCATCAATTCATTGGTGCTCAGCCTTTTTTATGGTCCAACTCTGACATCACTACATGACTACTGGAAAAACAATAGCTTTGACTATGCAAACCTTTGTTGGCAAAGTTATGTCTTTGCTTTTCTTAATATACTCTCTAGGTTTGCTATAGTTTTTCTTCCAGGGAACAAGTATCTTTTAATCTCATGGCTGCAATCACCATCCACAGTGATTTTGGAGCTCAGTAAAATAAAATCTGTCACTGTTTCCATTGTTTCCTCATTTATTTGCCATGAAGTGATGGGACTGGATGTCATGATCTTAGTTTTTTGAATGCTGAGTTTTAATCCAGCTTTTTCACACTCTTCTTTCACCTTCATCAAAAGGCTCTTAGCTCTGCCCAGCTTTCTGCCACTAAAGTAGCATCATCTGCACATCTGAGGTTGTTGATGAGTCTGGCCTCATTTAAATTATTCCTTTGAAATGTATCTTAACTATCTATGGCCAGTGTCCTTTTTATTCTCCATCCTAAATTACCTTCAGGGAACACTGATAGGGGCAGCTGCAGTGTCTGATGTCTTGATGATCAGCAACATTCCTTGATTATGGAAATGGAAAATGTCAGGCAAAAGATTGTATCCTCAGATTAAACACACATGCACACACATTTCTTTTATGGCTTTTTAACATTCAATTCTCTTTAAGTTTTAACTAGCAACAGAACTGAGGGGGTTTTGCTTAAAATAATGAACCTATATATAGGCTATAGGTCTACAGTCCTATAGAAAATTATTCAAATAACCCTAACAATTATAAGTAATTAAACAAGAATGCCTTAATTTTGTCAAAGTTTGAAAATAGTGCTTGAATATGATTAGCTTGTTCTCTTCAGTTGTAATTAATTTTTCTGTTGACTCTGGGTTGCTTCATCACAGTGGAGCTTTGAAATGGAAAGAATCTGCATGGCAGCATATTTGCCCAGCTGTGCTGTAATTGTCTTAAATGTGAGCTGATGGAAGAAAAACAATGAGACTTTGTCCACAACCCAGACACTGAAAATGAGACCAGTCAAAGCAAAAATGACATTGAGGGTAAAAGCATAACCCATTCCAAACTGGATAAGTAGGCCATTTGTATTTAACATGAGATATTCTATCACAAACTATACTGAGGATAACTGTGGTGGCTAAAGGTTAAGGCCTAAAACAAAATTCAGAGAATTTCAAATTATCACACTTTTAATTCCTTCTATGGTATAGATTAATTTTATATCTATTATTTTTATTTTTTCTTCTTTAAAAGGAAAGAAAAAATAGGTTTCTTTTAGATAAAAAATCTAGATGAAAAAATATTATTCTTTTTTATAATCACTTTTAAAATTGAAGTATATTTAATATGCAATGTTGTATTAGTTTCAGATATATAATCAAGTGATTCAGTTATATATATATTATATATTCTTTTTTCAAGTAATTTTCCATTATATGTTATTATAAGACATTAATTTTAGTTCCCTGTGCTATACAGTGTATTCTTATTTACCTATTTCATATATAATATGTATATATGTTAATCTCAAACTCCTAATTTCTCTCTCCTTTTCCTCTTGCTACACCCTTTGTTGTTGTTCAGTTAATCAGTTGTGTCTGACTGCAGCCCCATGGACTGCAGCACACCAGGTTTCCCTGTCCTCCATTACTTCCCAAAGTTTACTCAAACTCACGTCCGTTGAATTGGTGATGCCATCCAATCATCTCAGCCTCTGTTGTCCCCTTCTCCTCCTGCCTTCTATATTTCCCAGCATCAGGGTCTTTTAAAATGAGTCAGCTCTTCACGTCAGATGGCCGACATATTGGAGCTTCAGTCTCAGCACCAGTCTTTCCAATGGATATTCAGAAATGATTTTCTTTAGGATGGAATGCTTGAATCTCTTTGCAGTCCAAGGGACTCTCAAGAGTCTTCTCCAACACCACAGTTCAAAAGCATCAGTTCTTCAGCGCTCAGCCTTTTTTATGGTCCAACTCTCATATCCATATGTGACTACTGGGAAAACCATAGCTTTGACTGTATGGACCTTTGTTGGCAAAGTAATGTCTCTGCTTTTTAATAAGCTGTCTAGGTTGGTCATAGATTTCTTCCAAGGAGGAAGTATCTTTTAATTTCATGGCAGCAGTCACCATCTGCAGTGATTTTGGAGCCCTCCAAAATAAAGTCTGACACTGTTTCACTGTTTCCCCATCTATGTGCCATGAAGTGATGGGGCCTGATGCCGTGATCTTAGTTTTTTGAATGTTGAGTTTTAAGCCAGTTTTTTACTCTCCTCTCTCACCTTCATTAAGAGGTTCTTAATTTCTCTTTGCTGTCTGCCTTTAAGGTGGTGTCATCTGCATATTTGAGTTTATTTATAATTCCCCCAGGACTCTTGCTTCTAACTTGAGCTTATTCAGGCATTTTGCCTGATATACTCCGCATATAACTTAATTAAACAGGGTGAAAATATACAGCCTTGACCTACTTCTTTCCTGATTTTCAACCAGTCACTTGGTCTATGTCTGGTTCTAACTATTGCTTCTTGACTTGCATGCAGGTTTCTTAGAAGGCAGGTCAGGTGGTCTGATATTCCTGTCTCTAAGACTTTTCCACAGTTCATTGTGATCTACACAGTCAAAGGCTTTAGTGCAGTCAGTGAAGCAGAAGTAGATAGATGTTTTTTTCTCAAATTATCTTGCTTCTCCTATTATCCAATGGATGTTTGCAATTTGACCTCTGGTTCCTCTGCCTTTTCTAAATCCAGCTTGTACATCTGGAAATTCTCAGTTCACGTACTGTTGAAACCTATCTTGAAGGATTTTGAGCATTTGTCTTCTATATCTATGAGTCTGTTTCTGTTTTGTAAATAAGTTATTTTGTATCATATTTTAAAATTTCACATATAAGAGATATCATATATATGTCTTTCCTTGTCTGGCTTGCTTCCCTTAATATGAATGTGGGTCTACCCATGTTGTTGCCAATAGCATTAGTTCATTCTTTTTTATGGCTGAGTAATATTCTACACACGCACACACATACACCCACACTATATCTCGACCCATTCATCTTTCACTGGTCATTTAGATTGCTTCCATGTCTTGGCTATTGTAAATAGTACTATTATGAGCATGGGGTGCATGTATCTTTTGAATATAGAGTTTTTCCTAAATATATGCCCATGAGTGGGATTACTGAATCAGATGGTAGTTACATTTTTAGTTTTTTAAGCAATCTCCATACTATTCTCCATAATGGCTGCACCAACATTTCTACCAACAGTGTAGGATGGTTTCTTTTTGTTCACCCCCTCTGGAGTATTTATTATTTTTAGAATTTTTTGATGATGGCCATTCTGACCAACATGAGGTGATACCTCAGTGTAGTTTTGATTTGCATTTCTCTAAAAATTAAGTTATATTGAACATCTTACCATATGTCTATTGATCATCTGTATGTCTTCTTGGAGAAATGTCTATTTAGGTCTTCTTCCAAATTTTATTCCTTAGAATTATTACAAACTTTACATTCAATATGACATTAAAATAACTACTTTTTAAAAGTATATATTTTCAAAAAATGTGGTCATTTTGTATAGGACATAGAATTCAAAGAATTATCCACCTGATACCTCCATTGCACCCTTTAAGTGTTAGCTTTCTCTAATGCTGAATATTAGCATCCCTTGGGAATTTAGAAACAAAACAAAAATTCTAGACCAGATTTTCATTTCATTGGTCTACCATAGGACCTAGACATTAGTATTTTTAAAACTCCTCCCCCAGCCCAGATGGTTCTGATGTACAACATGAATTTGGAGAAAATCTGCTTCTAAATCCATTCATATCCCAGCTGCTCTTCATAATGCTCTAAATTGTTGGGCCTCTGCTTATTTAGTTTCTTGGTATCGTCTTAAATTTCAAGCTTACCTCTGCATGCCAAGCTTTCCTCAGCACCATGGTCATGTGAAAAAAGACTACTTTATCCATCCATGTTTCCCCCCTGCCCCCAAAAAACAAAGTGGATTTATTTGAAATTTCTAATGGGAGTTAACATGTAAAACAAGAAGAGTATAATCTGTTCCTAGAAAGAAAGACAATGTATAAACTGTTCAGAGATGATATGTTAATGGATGAACCTGAATTTCTAACTTTGCTTTCATGTGGTGATCATGTGGTGATTTTATCCCCCTTTTCAACCAGATACTAGACCTTTTCAGATTTCTGGAGTTTAAATACTATCTGTTCTATTTGGATATTTAAATTCCCATCAGTTCCCCCACCCCCACCCCGTGATTCATTCTCCTACTTCTGCCCAGGCAGTCCATAGTATGCAATATTCTTCAGATATATTATGCCTCATAATTAAATAACCCCTCAATACAACCACTTGTGACTGTAATATTTAGAAACAGAATTAGCTGAGTTACAGAGACCCAGAATATAATTGCTTAAATAGTATCATTGCTCATTTCTTTCTCCTATAAATATACAGATATATGACAACTGGGCTTCCCTGGTAGCACAGCTGGTAAAGAATCTGCCTGCAGTACAGGAGACCCTGGTTTGATTCTTGGGTTGGGAAGTTCTCCTGGAGAAGGGATAGGCTACCCACTCCAGTATGCTTGGGCTTCCAAGGTGGCTCAGATGGTAAAGAATCTGCCTGCAATGTGAAAGACCTGGGTTTGATCCCTGGGTTGGGAAGATCCCCTGGAGGAGGGCATGGCAACCCACTCCAATATTCTTGCCTGGAGAATCCCGTGGACAGAGGAGCCTGGTGGTGCTACAGTCCATGAAGTTGCAAAGAATTGGACTTAACTGAACAGCAAAGCACCTATGACAACTACAAGGTCTCTGGGACCCAAACTACTTGTCACTTTCTATCTTCTGTATTTAGGGAACAGCTTTTAATGCATGATCCACAATGAAATTCTAGTTATTATATTAAGCAGGGTGGAAGAAAAGAATACTTTCTGCCTAATGGAACTTCTACTTGCCTTCAGTTTTAAAGTATTTGATTTCATGCCCACATCACAGCAAGAAAAGTTGGAAAATGTAGTCTTTATTGCAAATAATAAGACGTCCAGACCAAAGAAAATGAGAATTCTTTGAGAAAGGAAATAGTTGCTAACAGAAGCAGCTAGGGGTCTTTGTCCCAGAAAATCCAGCATAGCAAGCTAAAATAGGATTTGAAATTAAAGGTAAGCAATAGACTTTAGAATAGATTTTGATTCTATGAAGCCATCTCCTTCAAGGCATCTCCACCGTAGTAGGGTGAAAGTGTACATGTAAGATAAGATGTATGCCACTTAGGGCCCCCTTTAGGACCAGGAATTTATTTCCCCAAGTATTAGGAATCTGTTGTCTATGGATTGCTTGCAGCTAAGTCCTTCTTTGGGGCTTTTCTTTGACTAAATGGAGTTGCCTCACCCACAGTTAGATCTCTGACTCTGTTGACAGTACATATCTGTTAATTAGTCACTGTAGAGATAAAAAGATCTGCCAGATGCTTCAATTCTGAACAACTCTGACACACCATCCAGGCTCCCAAGTTCCATGGTGGGGTGGACTGAGGCCACTATTGCATTTTCAGTTCATTGAAGATTCTCCTATACAACCCTGAATTTCTCACTACCTACTTCTTTGAAAGCACTCAGGAACCAAGTCGAGGAGAGTTGATACCAGGATTGGTCTTAGCTGGTTCATCAGCGTGACATGCATGAGGGTCTTATGTGGATAGAAAGTGGAGTACTACTGGCCTTTGACATGCTATATTGGTACTACTGAAATGATACATTTCCTTTGAGAAGAACTGAAATGGCACGTTCTTAGAAAGGAATGTACTGACAAGTGCAATGTATCATATTTTTGAGAAATTTTGGAAAAAAAGAAACTTTAAGGACTATAGAATCATTGACAGTCACTGGAAACTTATCAGTGTGTTAGAGAAAAGACAGTAGAAATCTGAGGGCAACTACTTATCAATTTAAGGTGATGTTAAAACTCACAGATTCTCCTTACTAGCATGTACAGAGTTTTTCAGCTTCTCTAGCAGGAAGACAGAACAATCTGAGGACCAGGCCCAGGGCTTAAATATATAAGGAAAGTAGAAATCCTATGAAATTCTAATTCTCAGCTGTATCACTTCTGTTATGCCAAGGCCAGGTTCCTAATAAATCCTGAGTCTTGGGACGAATATATTTAGATCAATTCAGTTCAGTTGCTCAGTCATGCCCAACTCTTTGCTACCCCATGGACTGCAGCACGCCAGGCCTCCCTGTCCATCACTAATTCCCAGAGTTTACTCAAACTCATGTCTATTGAGTCAGTGATGCCATCCAACCATCTCATCATATTTAGATAGATGAACTAAAAAATCCTATAATTCCAGTTATCTCTAAACTTTGTAGGTCAGTCAAAATTATTAACCTATATTAAAGGTTAGTATTCCCCCTTGCCTGAAGACAGGACAGATGTCGCCTCAGCTTTTTATTCTCTGCTCCTGTGTTATAGCCCTTCTCTACCCCTCACCTCATCTCCCAGGCATAATACAAATAACGGGTCAAGTTAAAATGTAACACGGCTGGAGAAGTACTGATCTGTCAAGGGGAATAAATGGAAAACATACTAAATTTGCTAAATGTCCTAGCAAACACATATGATGAGAACCAGGAAAGTATGAATGAATCTGGATTGTGACGATTCTAGCTTAAGGGAGGTGAAACTTAAAGTTGAATAGGGAAGAGAGTGTTAAAATGAGAACAGCCTTTCATGATATAAAAGTTAATAACTTTATATTAAAAGGACCTTAGGAAATGGTGCTAATATGTTACTAAGATATCTCTTGAAAGCTTGGTGAAAAAGATGGCCCAAATTAAGTGAAGTAGTATTGTGTGACAGATGAAGATGAAGAGCTCAAAAGTCTCAGAGTATGGGTAGGCTAGAGTAGATACACAGTTAAGGTTGGAGAAGTCATCACTGGCTTCTTATATCAGTGAAGAACCAAAGGATCCTTTATTTACCAATGTGGTAGGAGAACAAGCACTGTTGAGATGCACATGAGGAACTGTTCAGGTCAGAACTGACCGTAAGAAATACCGTTACAGAACTGGGCTTTCTAACAGCAATGGGGTTAATAGGATTTGTAAACAATAGATACCATATTGAGTTGCTGAATCATCAGAAGCAATGTGATCATAATTACTGTAAAGGGTGACAAAATGGCATTGAGTGAAGGTATACTAATTTTCAGAAGGCTGTGGATACAAATATAATTAATAGGACAAAATGCTCTTAAGAGCAGAATAGATGGGTACCAATAAGAATATTGGGTGCTCAGAAGTCTGAAGACAGCCACTCCGATAGAAATACATAAGACCATTTTCAGTTTCTTGACCTAATAGGATTCTGTGACTCAGAGACCACTATCCAAAGAAGAGGCAGAATCCCCTTGAGAAAGGACTCTAGCATACCCCAAAGAATATATAGTAATAATTCCCCAAGGCCTTTCCAAAATTACTTCTGACAGTGCATGCAGATAACTTTATAATAGAGGTCAAGGACTGATGTATACAGCATATAAGTTGACATTAATACCTGGACTTGAGGCATCAGTATGATCTCCTTTTACCTCTATTAGAGCGAAGTTGGATGGAGTATGGATAATAAAGAGAGTCCTGACTCTGGCCTGGCTTTCAGTGATTGTACTGGGGTCTGTGAACTCAAGTGGAAGTAATTTCCTGGTCTTCAAATATGTAATTCAGTGAATATACTTGGTAGTTGGCAGAACCCCTGCAATGGTCCATTAGCTTTTAAGAGTTGTTATAGTGTGATGAGCCAAGAGGAGGCAACTGAAACAATCCCTTCTCCTGGCCAAGGTAGTACAAATCAATATCAATTTCCAAGGGACATAGCAGAGATTAGTTCCATCCTAAATTATCTAAAGGATGCAAAGGGTTGGTCCTCATAATATTCTCATTCAATTCATAATCTAGCATCTACAGAAGAAAATGGATCTTGGCAAATGACAAGCTGAGAGCTGACTATCACAAACTCAACCAAATAGTTGCCTTGATTGTAACTACTGTGCCAAATATAGTACCTTTGTGAGAGAAGATTAACTCAGGCATGTAGTCATGATCAAGTAAAAATGTTTCATTCATCCTTTTCAAGGGAAATAATAAAAAACAGTTTATATTTATGTGAAACAAACAAGAAAATGTATTTAGCTTGTGCTCCAAGGTTATGTCAAGTCCTATGCCTTAACTCAGAAACAGCCTGGACCATCTGGACATTTCTTATAAGACAAAGCTAGTCTACTATTTTGATGACATTAAGTAATTAAACAAGATGAGCAAGACATGGCAAGTATATTAGGGGTTTTGATAAGTTGTGTGTATGCTCCAGAAGTGAGAGAACCCTATATAGTTTCAAGGGCCTGAAGTTTTTAGTGGTCTAGAGGCCAGGGACATTCCAGAAAAACCTCCCCTCAAAAGGGCAAAATTACTGTAGCTCATATTTTCCACACCTAAGAGGGAAGCAAAACACTTGGAAGTCCTCATCAAATTCAGGAAGTAGCCTATGCCTCACTTCAGAATTTGAGAATATAGCTCCTATTCCTTCCCACTGCAGTCATGACAGTCAAACATGTCTTTTGACATGGCCCAATGTCTGCTGGAAGGCAGAATTTTTTCTGATTGAGAACTATAGCTCTAGAGATATCTGTAGTGGGGGAAAGCACTATGTGGGTTTAGGACAAACATCAAATCATAAGATAGACCTGTGGGGGTCAAGCATGAAGACATGCTGTCTGCAGCAGAGATATACACCATTTAAAAGAGACCCCTACTGAAAAAGACTCTAAGCAGTAAAGATCATGATGATCAACATTCATGTTGATATATGGCAGAAACCAACACAACACTGTAAAGAATTTATCTTTCAATTAAAAGTAAATAAATTTTTTAAAATAGTTAAAAAAAAATCAAACCACCATGCACCCAAAACTTTTGATCTGGGTGTGAAATTTGACTGAGATGAGATACAGGTGGGGTCAAAAGGCATTAGAACAGTGAGCTGCATGAATATTCCAAACCCTATGTTTTCCACCACTATTTTTCCGTACCTCTTCCTCAACTCATTCTATGGCCACGAGGGGAACTACTCATAACCAGCTGATGGAGGAGGAAGAAAGTGGAAATTGATTAATAGATTAGTTTGTTCAGTAAATACAAGCAGAAAGTGAACTGCTGCTGCACTTCAGTCTTACCTAGGAATAGAACTGAATAGGGCTAAAATGGTCAATGCACATTTAACATAGTTACTAAAGCAATCTAATTTGAGAAAAAGTTTTTTCATCATTACTCCAGGGAAACTATAGCCATTACTTGATAAAACATATAAAATTAACTCAAAATGAATCATAAACATAAAATCTAGATCTACAAAATCTCTAAAGAAAATATATGACATCTTTATTATCTTTAGGGCAGCAAGATTTCTTATATAAAACATAAAAAGCACAAATCATAAAATAAAATTAAACATTATAAAAAATAAGAACATCTACTCTTTAAAATATTTAATCCTAAGATGAAAAGACAAGCAACAAAAAACACAAATATTTATAACAGTTATATCTGACAAAGAATCTGATATCTGAATATAAAAAGAATGCTTGCAATTTGATAGTAAGAAAACAAATTGCAATAAATAAATGGGTAAAAGGTTTAAACCAATCTTTCAAAAAGAAAGATATACTTGTTGAATAAACATATAAAATATATTATGAAAAATTTTCATTGGAAAAATGTAAATTAGTTATCACAGCACATTCATCAGAATGGCTCAGATTAAAAGGCTAATGCTGTCAAAAGCTGATAGGATGTGGGGCATTTGGAACTGCATTTTATATTGGAGAAGTTATGAAGTAGTAAAAAGCTTTCAAAAACACTCTGGAAATTTTGTTATACATACTTATAATAGAGCCACTAATTATCTTTTACTTGTTTAAAGAAGAGAAGCAACAACAGGTTTCAAAGAAATATTTGTGCATGACTATTTATGACATCTTTGTTCTCAAAATCCAAAACTGGGAACACCTAAATGTTCATTCAGTGACTGTATTAAGAAAGCATTAATGCAGTTAAATATTACCCAGGAAAAAAAGCAATTACTGGTATGTAAACAACACAGATGAATCTCAAAATCATCTTGCTTAGTAAAAAGGGTCAGACATAAAACAGAAGATGTTACAGGGTTTCACTTATACAAAACCCTGGAGCACTACGTAAGATGAATAATTCATCTAGTGGTTAAATGTAATATTTCCAGAGAAAAATATAAATAATAGTTGTGCAAATTCTATCCCTTATGATTCCTTCCCTGAGTGTTTCTATATGTGTTTTTGATCTCTGTTAGCTGGTGAGTTTCTTGAGAACAGGAACTTAATGTATGCTTCTCTCATTGTCCACTAACTTGCCTAATATGATCCTATGCTGATGTTGAGGATCACTAGAAACTTTTAGTTGGGTTGATTTGTTTTACATACTATGATTATCCCCCCAAATATTCCATGCTTCTTTTTACAGATATTACTTTTCTTTCAATTTGGGAATATTATTAAGTGCAAAGAGGAGATTAACATTAGCGACCATTTAGCAGGAGAGCAGAAGGTAGAAGTTAGGTGATAGTGAGGTATAATTTTAGCTCACAGTGTAAGTGTTAATTGAATGTTATTGCTAATACCACAGTTATAACAGTAAAGTCACTTGTTAAGTGTAGAAACAACGTGATTAGGAAGCCAAAGCAGTGAATTAAAACAGGCAGGTAATGGAGGGTCTTGTTAGTACACCATCATTTTTTTTCCCCCAAAGAACTAAAATTGAATAATCTAAGGCCCAGACAAGGAGGTAAAATATTTGTTGTGTTCAAGTTAACTGTTTTAAACTTTATGTTAGAAGAGAATATTGGAGTTAAATGAAGGATATAATATTAAATATTGAATGCATTTTCTCTCTGAAAGGCAATTACCACTCATATCTGTTGATTGAAATATTCTAGTACTTGATTAGTCTTGAAATTGTTGACTAAAGTTTATTCTTTTAAATGTTTCTTTTGATGGATCATCTTCTAGTGGAACAAGTTTATATGAATATAAATTCCTATAGGTTAATATAGTTTTCATTCATATTAACCCCATACATGTTGATAAAAATTAAGGAGATAGTGCTCAATTTGAAATAATGGACTCCTTCATAAAATAGAAATTGAGGTAAATGGAAAGAATTTTATCAATGGATAAGAATTATGAAATAAAATCCAGAAAACATGCCTTGTTTATTTTACCAGTTACATATGAAACCATGATGATTATATACACTTTTTGATTTCCTTCTGTTCTCTCTGTTTCTAGGTATAGGGTGTTAATAGTGTTTTCATATGTCATGCAGAAGTCAGAATTAGTCGTGTTTTAGCACATGGGGGAATCATATTTATGGTCATGCTTGAAGCATTTGCCTGCCAAAGCAAATGTGGAAATTTGGTATTCTCTGTTAACAGTATGCTAATATAAAAAAGTCACTATTCAGTTCAGTTCAGTTCAGTTGCTCATTTGTCCGACTCTTTGTGACCCCATGAAATGCAGCACGCCAGGCCTCCCTGTTCATTACTATCCCCCACAGTTCACAAAGACTTACATCCATCGAGTCCATAATGCCATCTAGCCATCTCATCCTCGGTCGTCCCCTTCTCCTCCTGCCCCCGACCCCTCCCAGCATCAGAGTCTTTTCTAATGAGTCAACTCTTTGCATGAGGTGGCCAAAGTACTGGAGTCTCAGCTTTAGCATCATTCCTTCCAAAGAAATCTCAAGGTTGATCTCCTTTAGAATGGACTGGTTGAAGCTCCTTGCAGTCCAAGGGACTCTCAAGAGTCTTCTCCAACACCACAGGCCAAAAGCATCAATTCTTCGGTGTTCAGCCCTCTTCATAGTCCAACTCTCACATCCATACACGACCAAAGGGAAAACCATAGCCTTGTCTAGACGGACCTTAGTCTGCAAAGTAGTCTTTGCTTTTGAACATGCTATCTAGGTTGGTCATAACTTTCCTTCCAAGGAGTAAGCGTCTTTTAATTTCATGGCTACACTCACCATCTGCAGTGATTTTGGAGCCCCCCAAAATACAGTCTGACACTGTTTCCACTGTTTCCCTATCTATTTCCCATGAAGTGATGGGACCGGATGCCATGATCTACGTTTTCTGAACGTTGAGCTTTAAGCCTACTTTTTCACTCTCCTCCTCTGCATATAAGTTAAATAAGCAGGATGACAATATACAGCCTTGACACACTCCTTTTCCTATTTGGAACCAGTCTGTTGTTCCATGTCCAGTTCTAACTGTTGCTTCCTGACCCGCATACAGATTTCTCAAGAGGCAGGTTAGGTGGTCTGGTATTCCCATCTCTTTCAGAATTGTCCACAGTTTATTGTGATCCACACAGTCAAGGCTTTGTCATAGTCCCTTGATTCAAAAGGAGAGGTTCTCTGCACATAAAAGCTAGAATCAGAGTATCACTAGAAAAGAGCACTTCTTTTTGTGGATGTGGAAGAGACTAAAAATAACAAATCTCTCTTTCATGCTCCATCACCAGTTTTCTGTCTTTCTTTTGTTCATGCTCTTTCTCATCTTTCTCTTTCTTGCATCATTAGAAAATGAATTTGAGATAGCAATGAAAATTACTTAATACAAAATCATTAAAATAAATGGTTGATGGAATGCAGTAGAGGGAAAGTAAACATAGTTCTATGATAAAGATGGTAGGGAACTACCAAACCTTAATGTGTATCTCAGTAACCAGAAATACTAACAAGATACTCTTCCCTATTCATGTGTTTAGAGCTCCTGTGTTTTCTACACATGTATTCAAAGTGATGTTGATTGACTCATGTTTAGAATGATGTAATGTCAATTCACTCAGTAAAGAGGAAAGGTATATGTGAAAGGGGGACACGATAGGTGGAAAAACTAATTTTCTGTGTTTCAGACACTAATTTTCCACAAAATAAAATATTTATAACATTTTTAGAATAGTTATTTGAAGTCCTCTGGGTGCTATAGCAGCCTATATGACTGAAAGTTGTTTGTTTTTAAACATTCCTTAAGATACCAGATAAAAGTAAATTTAGAATTTGCTGTTTTAGAAGTTAGAATTCTATAAAGATCACAAGTGGAACAAATACTTTAAATATGATCCCATCTTTAGATTTTGAGCCCCTGAAGAGCTTGAATTGAATGGTCTTAATTCCCTCTCATCACTAGCATAGGACTTACATATAACAATGTGAAATAAATGTTGATTTGATTAAAATGCAACAGACTCCTTGTTTTGTTTACTTTATTCTCTCATAAATGCAAACTGGGTACTACATACAAATACGTAAAAGTTGTTAGATTCTTCCTGGAAGGAGAAGTACTTTGTGATCTTAAGTATGGATATATTAGGAGGGGAAAAAGAAGAAAAGTGAGAAATTAAACAGTTGCATGATATATAGACATGTGTGTGACTCTATCTGTAAATCTGCACATATATATTTTAAAAATTTCTTATTTGATATACCCATGATAGCAGACACTTTTAGTTGCCTACCCAATATCTATTCTCCCTATCTTCTACAGCTAACAAAAATAATTACTTCAGAGGCCCAAGTTGTCTGAGGAAAAACAAAATTTGCATTCCCAGAATGTCTTGCAACTCATGGTCCTCATGCAAGTCAATTCTAGCAAATAAGATAAAAATGAAGCATTATGGATGAAATATTATTGTTAATTAAAAAAAAAAAAGCTATAACCAGCCACCATGTGCCTCTGTCCTTCTGCTTTTTGCCTCCTGGTGGACACCAGTCATTCTGCATGTGTGAGGGACAGAAGCCAAGCTAAAAAGACCCCGAGTTCCTGAAGAAGCCAAAAAGGGACCCAAAAGTCTAGACCAGTGCTGTTTACTTCTAGAATTATTTTATATAAAAAATATATACCCTAATTTGAATAAGAGATTAGGAAGTTTTTGTAGCCTGCAGCTGAATGAGATCTATATGATACATTAGCCTCTGGCTCAGAAGAAACTCAGGACCCTACAGATATGTAAAATTATAATATAAATATTTTAAGGGGGTGAAAGAAAATAATAACTTGGGAAAAAATTATGGGTTTACACATAAAGTTATCGCAGGAGGGAACAAAATGGTCATAAAGCTTTGTTAGAAGAGGCTCACAAGTTTGACACTGAGTTTTCTAGAAGTCAGAACCAAGGTAGATCATAGTCTCATGGCTAAAGGAAATCAGTGGTATAGCTAAAGTCCAGTTATTCCTGAAGCTTTGGTTTTAAAGTAGAACAGGTTGAGAAGGGACTGGTAAACTGATAAACAGAAGGGTGGGATAGGAAGTAAACTAGTAGAGTGTTTAAGTAAGAGGGGTAATCTTACTTCTCAGTGAGAGAGTAACATAGTGGAATGGTCAGCCACTTTCTGCTCTTCTGTGTCACAAAAGTGAAATCAATTCTGAAGTTGCTTGGTAGTGTATGAAATCTCACCCAACTGCAAAACAGTAAATTATTGGTTAAGGCTCTGATATAAAGCTACTTCTTAAATCGTGAAGACCATTTACATATTATGGTGAGTGTAGCACCTCCCTGGGATATTCATGGCTCATCTATGCATATGACTTTGATAGTGCCAAGTAATTTTTTGAGTCAAATAATGTTCAGACTTTTAAAAACAATAAACCTACAAAACTAATCTAGCGTATACTAGGGAGCAGTGGGAGTTTTTGAGGCAATGCTTATCCTATTTTAGGAAAATTGCATGACAGCCACCTGATCAAATTCAGGTCAGCGATATAAGATTTGGTAACAGAAAATGATATGAGACAGAGAAACACATTTGAAAGAAAACTTGGTAACCCCTTTCTCAGCACCTTCACATATTGTTAGACTTCTAAGGTATTATGGAAAGGTAAGGTTCCCGTTCCTTCTGCATTTCAACACAGTGCCTTACAGATAGACTTATATGATAGAATTTCTAGAGACTTCTGCTTTTTCCTCCCTTTGTTTTACTCCTTTTTAAAAAATTTGCCATGATGCATTGCACTAATTAAACTCAGCTAAGGTCTGATGGCTTGTCAGGATGAGAAAAATCTTTATGATAAAAATATGTAAAGCTATTTATATTAGGCATGCCTTTTCTTCTAAATTCTTGGTGTTTGAGTTATAACTGAGACAAGATACTTCTGTTTTTCTCTCTGTTTTAATGAGTACTCTACACCATTTGTAGTACACAGGATTGCACTGTTTTCCAATTAGGAAAGTATACAGGATGCAAGGCTTATCATTATTCTGTGCATAATTGAGCCATGCATCTTCTGCCATCATCATGGTTTTATTCCCTCAGAGATTCTCATTATCATGCATAGCTTTTGCTTTTTTGGCAGACTCAAGAATGTCCTTTGGGGATTGAACCTCAAAGTACTTGACATCCTCTTTAACTTTTGTGGTAACTAAGGCATTGAGCTTTCTTACTCTGAGGAGTTGTGTCAAACTGTTATCATTTCTTTCTTTCTCCATCCATTCATTAATACAATCTTAAATTTATTAGCAGATCAGAAAAAGTGAGAAGAAAACCAAAAGAAGTCATCTAGGTTTTGAATATATATATATATTTTCCATGATTAAAGTTTATTTTTGATTCTTTTTTTTTATCCACTTGCCTTTTTATTTTTTCTTTTTTAAATTTTTTTAAATTTAATTTAATTTTATTTTTTTGAAAATACTTTATTCTACTTTACAATACTGTATTGGTTTTGCCATACATTGAACTGAATCAGCCACAGGTGTACATGATCTCCCAATGCCGAAGCCCCCTCCCACTCCCCACCCCACCTCATCTCCCCGGATCATCCCATACACCAGCCCCAAGCATCCTGTATCCTGTATTGAACATAGACTGGC